>CM077346.1:23709190-23845216 GCA_039655645.1 Ammopiptanthus mongolicus | reverse complement strand
TCTACCTTAAACTTTATTCCACCGCATATCAATTAAACTCTGAAATCTAAATATGAATATATAAATTATTACACTGAGAGTAATCTTGTAGACACCGTTCCCAGTTTGGAGTTCAAATCCTCTCCATTCAGGGAGAATGACAATTTCTATTTAGATTAGAAGAGATGGATACAAAAAAGGATTTTTATTTTAAATTCTTTTTTATTTAAAAAAAATTAAATCATTGAAAAAAATATATATCTATCTCTCTCCTAAATTAAAGAAAAATGGAGAAAAAAAATGAAGAGGATATTCCTCCGAGTTTGACACTAGTTTTTCAACTTTGCCTTTGGTTTTTTCTTTTAGAACTTTCCAGAAAATGCACACGCCCAAATTTGATGCAAAACGAAATCATAAGAAGTAGATACCATAATAAAAAAATCAAAGACGAGAATGAAAACCTGGATTGTCCTTTTTTTTCGCTCGGCTTCAGAACGTTTTTCGAGATCTTGGACCATGCGGAACCTTCTCCGGGAATTCTTCACCACTCCGACGGCAGATCTCCATCTCTGCAAATGTTCTACAGGCGGATTCTTTGTCTCTATTTCAAAATCCTTCAGTAGAGCCTCCATGCCCGTCAAAATCAGTAGTGACCTATAACCTTTTCTTTCAACTTTTTCAAAGAAAATGCGGACTCAAAGGAGAAAAGCTGAGACCAAAATATAAAGACTCTCTCTCATACAGGTCAATTGAGAGGGATTGGGATTCCCTGCGTTGGCTCGGGATAGGCACCATGCCTTCCCCTTCTTCTGGACCGTCGGATCAATCCGATGGTCCATAAGGCGCCACGTGTCATTTCTTTTTTAAAAGAAGATTGAAAAACACCAAATAGACGCGACTCCGCCAAGCAAAGAAACCGTCCAAGCAACAGGTAACGCCACGCCACCGTGTCCAAGCCTCCGGTCACCGCCCAGCCGCCAGCCTGGCCGCCGTCATCTACTCCACCTTGCAGCACTGCAATCTTGCAAAAATAAGAGACAATCATTAGATTCTGTTTACAAACAGATGATGCATCCATGTATTCCTCAGAAATGAAATGGAAGTTAAGTTTGATAAGCTGAGTTTTATTCCAAAAATGGATATGAATATATATATATATGAGTAATCTCCATCTCTGCAGTAAAGAATCATCAAACCATTAAACTGCAAAATATCAATAGCAACAGTAAAGGCCAATCAATGAAATCCAAAACCCAAGCCCCAACCAAACCCCTCAATTAAAATCAAAAACCCAATAATTCCAGACATCTGGTGAAAGATAGGAATGAGAGATGAGTGAGAGATATGAAACTGTCGAGGAAGGTGGCGGTGTCCGGAGGCGTCGACGACGGTGGCGTGGCGGTCGGTATGGTACGGTCGCGTCGCTTGGACGGTTTGTGTGCTTTGCGGAGTCGTTGGCCGAGTAGCCTCCCTGTTCTATTTGGGTTTTGCAATTTTAAAAACAAACAAATGACATGTGGTGCCTTCTAGATCGTCAGATCAAATCCAACGGCCCAGAAAAAGGGTATTAACGGTAGGGAATGGCAATCCACTGAGAGTGGAAAAGAAGCAAATCTAATAAATGATAGATTGCGAATACGTGAATTTGTTACTCAAGACAGTCCGAATGCGAAAATTTATGGCTATGTACCATGGTCCTTTCACATCACTCGCGAGGGTGCTTTCACAACACTAGAGAGGAACTATAGTTAAGAGCATCTCGAATTTCATTGGATTTCTTTAGAATAAAATATTATTATAATATATTTATATAATTTTGAATTTTTTAAATTTAAAATGGATTTTTTATCTAAAGAATCTAAAAAGAGAGTTTCATAATATTTAAATATTATTTTTTTACATTTGATAGTGTAAAAGTAAGAGAGAGAATATTGGATGTTGAAGAGAGAGAAGTTAAGGAACTTGACAATAAAAACTCCCATTGGAGTGAAAATTGAGTGGGTGTCATAAATTTGAGTTGGCATACATGGACCCACTTAAAAACTTAAAAATGGATTCTTTAAAATTTTACCATTGGAGATGCTCTAAGTAGAAAATAAAATGTTCTTATATGCAATAATTGGACAATAAAAATATGATTGGTCTCTCAAATTCGGATATTTTAAATTAGTGATTAGGTTTTTGAATCTTAAATTTTTATTTATAAAAAAAATCTGATTAGGAGGAAAAACTTATAATATGTGTCTAATAGATTTTTTAATGAAAATTAGTTATTATTAATGATGATAAATATTTTGTACATATTAGTTGTATATCCATGCATTCGCACGGGACGCATTACGTTGTTTACTACAATTTTTTCTAAATGTAAAATTGAAAATTAATCCTTTTTTTTATCGAGAAAATAAGTGAATAAAGTAAATTATATACCAATATTAACATAGTTGTAAACCATATAAATTGATACACACATTATGATTGTAGCAAAATAACTCCACAATATATATGGTTTTGCCTTCTAATTGAGTTTTCATTTTTAAAATTCAAAACTTATGACTCAATGCTTGCACTTGCTGACAAAAACAATCATAAGAATGAAAATCTTGAACACTCATAAAAAACAATGCTAATAACATTGAGTTTCTTAAAACATTTATGCGAAAAAATCCAATTATACGCAATGCACACGAGGATTAACATAGGCTCAATAATCTAATTAAAACTTTTATACAAAAATAATTTTTTTAACTAATTAGAACATAAAATACAAATTAATAATAAATCAATTATACTATACTAATTAACACATAATTTGCGTGAAGGTAACATCAAAACTTAAATTTTTATGCTATAGTTGTATACTCGTGCATACGCACGGGTCCCGCCGTGTTGCTTACTACATTTTTGCTAAAAGTTAATTTGTAAATTATACATTTTTTTATACCTATAAAAAAAATTGAATATATTAAATCATATACTAATATTCATGCTGTTATAAAGTATAGAAATTGATTTATATAATATTGAAGATAGAAAATTCATAGATCATTTTGAATTATATATTTCATAAAGTGCATATAAATTGAAACTCATTTTGTTCATCAGAAGGAAATACAAAGAAAAAAGATAAGGACTACGCTTAATAACATCATTTGCATCAGTAAGTAGTTCTCCCAAAGAAGGAAGTCCAAGTGACAATTGTGTATGCATAAACTAAAAAAAAAATCATGCAATTGGAGTTTAAGTCCTGTCAACAAAATCTTAGTGCAGTAATTGTTTAACGACTTAATCAATAATTTATGTTAATAATTTTAAACATAAATTGTTGCATATAAACATGCATATAAGATTCAAATGACAACAAAAAGTTAGATAATATAACTACAAAAGTATCTGACATAATAAGACAATCCGTGTGATCTATGAGATCACCCGTCTATGATAACCCGTCTGATAAGAAGGGTTATCATAAACGTGTTATCATAGACGGGTGAGCATAGACAGTTTACTTCAGTTAGGTTGTCATAGACGGGTGATCATAGACAGTTTACTTTAGTTGGGTTGTCATAGACGGGTGATCCCATAGACAGGTGAGAATAGACGGGTGATCATAGACAAGATGCAACGTGTATATGGGGAAACTGAAGGAATCTATCTATGATCACATGTCTATGTTCACCCATCTATTCTCACCCGTCTATAACAATCCAACTAAAGTAAATTATCTATGATCACACGTCTATGCTCACCCGTGAAGGAACCTGTCTATGATAACACGTCTATGATAACCCTTCTGATCAGACGGGTTATCATATACGGGTGATCTCATAGATCACACGGGTTATCATAGACGGGTTGTCTTATTATGTGAGATACTTTAGTAGTTATATTATCTAACTTTTTGTTGTCATTTGAATCTGATATGCATGTTTATATGCAACAATTTATATTTAAAATTATTAACATAAATTATTGATTAAGTAGTTAAATATATTGCACTATGATCACATGTCTATGCTCACCCGTCTATGAGATGACCACACGTCTATGATCACCCGTCTATTATAACGCGTCTAGACGGGTGATCAGACGGGCTACCATAGACGGGTGATTTCATAGACATGTGATCATAGACAGGATGCAACTTGTATAAGATCACCCGTCTATGACAACCCGTCTATGGTAACCCGTTTGATCACTCGTCTATAGAATCATCAAACAGGTTATCATAGAGGGGTGAGCATAGACGTGTTATCATAGACAAGTTCCTTCACGGGTGAGCATGTGTGCTCATAGACAAGTTGTCATAGACGGATGAGCTCATAGATACGTGAGCATAGACGTAGGATCATAGACAGGATGCAACTTGTATATGGAAAAACTGAAGAAACCTGTCTAATATCAGACGTCTATGCTCACCCATCTGATCACCCGTCTATGATAACCCATATGATCAGACGGGTTTTCATAGACGGGTTATCATAGACGGGTGATATCTTTCTTATCTACAAAGGTAAAATCATGGCAGACGGGTGAAGGTTATTATATCTTTCTTATCTACAAAGAAATGAACATCAGTTTCCTTATCATCCAGGGATGAAATAATAGAAAGATATTATACGTTTTCAATTCAGGATGAAAGTTCTAATTAGAAAATAAAATGTTCTTATATGTAATAATTGGACAATAAAAATATGATTGGTCTCTCAAATTCGGATATTTTAAATAAGTGATTAGGTATTCGAATCCTAAATTTTTATTTATAAAAAAAAAAAATCTGATTAGGAGGGAATAACTTACAATATGTGTCTAACAGATTTTTTAATAAAAATTAGTTATTATTAACTATGATAAATATTTTGTCTCTATAACAACTGAAAAAATGTGTGACAGTATGAACAGGGTTTGGAATGAAGAGTCAAATCTTCGGCCAAGAAAATGCTCCTGCAAAAACTATTCTATAATACATGTGTTTTTTTTTTTAAATTACAGCCACGACTTTGCATATTTATTTATTTATTTCAAAAGTTGTTAATGGCAATCAAGATTTTGGTGTATTTTTTCAAAAAAAAAAAAAATCGTCGATGTGATCCACGACTTTAATAAAAACAAAATTATGATCGTAATTTTTTTTTACTAAAATCGTGGTTTAACGTTAAAAACATAAATTATAATAATATAACAGGGTCAAAAAAATAATATAACATACAGGAGATAAGAAATAGAGTGATAAAGGGTACGTTTGAAATAACTTATGAGAACAGCTTATGGAATTAAACTTATACAAATAGTTTATGAAAATAGTTTATGATCTTTTCATAAGCTGTTTTCAGCTTATTTTCGTAAGCTTGTCAGAGAAGCTTATGAAAATAAGCTGTTTTTAGTTTATTTAAAAAAAAATTTATTGCATAAGTGCTTAAATAAGTTGTATACCCAAACGCACCCAAAGAGGGAGAGAGTTCAACTATCGTCCACTAACATTTCTAACATATGTAATAAATACTAATATTTTCCTATAAAAAATTAAATTAAAACTAGCATAATAAATTTAATATAACATAGTAAAATTCACAATAAATATCACATAAAAATTAAAACTAAGGGATATAAGGTTGGTTTGGTAGTCGGGGTGAGAGAATTAAGGAGTGGAGTGATAAGGAGGGAGAGGATTCAACTCTCACCCACTAACACTTCTAACAAATCTAATAAATATTAAAATTTGCCTACAAAAAAAAAAATTAAATTAAAACTAGCATAATAAATTTAATATAACATAGTAAAATTCACAATAAATATGTAATCCCCACCAATAATGGCATTAGGTACATTTTTTTTTATATAAATAATTAGGAAAATGATGAATTTGTTTGGCATGTTATAAATTATTTATAATGTGAGAAAATTACTAGAATATAATAATGAGTATTAATGTGCTTAAAAAAATAAAATAAAATAAATGAGTTATCATAATAAACTTAAAGACATACTTTGTTTACACCCAAATGTTAAGTTATGAGTTAGCTTAACATTAAGGGTGTTTTGATAAAATGTGATGAAGTATAAATAGTATAAATAGAGGGTGGGCAGTCATTAACAACTCTAGCAGAAAAAAAAAAGGTGATGAAGGGGAAGAGGAGAAGAAGAAGACAAGAGAAGAAGAAAAAAAGAGAACGAAAAGAGGAATGAGTAACAATGGAAGAAGAAGGAAATAAGATATTCAAGAACCTAAAACATGGTGAGGGATTTATATTGTTTGTAGGATGGATTTAAATTGGGAAAAATTTGTATGAATGTTGCCCTAGGTTTTTAGGTCATGCATTTGGGATGTTTTTGGCATGATTTTGATGTTAAAATGATTTGTTATTGTTGCTATATGAGTAATTGAAATAGACATATGCAAAGACTAGAAGAGGGGTTGAATGGTGTTTGACAAATTTATGCGGAATTTAGAAACTTTTTCGCAAGTACAAACGGGTTATAATAGACGAGTAAACACAGACAGGTCAATCAGACAGATAACTCGTCTAAAGGTTTTCACAGAAAACACACAGTCATGCAAGATAAAAAAGGTTTGATAAACACAATTATAAACCCCTTTAGTTAGATGATAGTTAAGACAAATAATCAAACTAAAGATTTAAGGGAAAGAGAGAGATCACTCAGTAGGTTTTATCCTGGTTCAGCCCTTAACAATGAGGCTACGTCCAGTCCTTGGCAGAACCAAGTTTTCTCACTATAACTGATTTAGGTTACAGGACAGACAAGTATTATTTTCACACCTAGCCTCTTCAGGCTCCAGATGAGTATTGTTTTCACACCTAGCCTCTCCAGGCTCCAGACAAGTATTATTTTCCCACTTAGCCTCTTCAGGCTCAGACGGATTTGTTTGAAAGAAGTTGTAAAATAGATTACAATTTGCAAGTCTTTCACAAGCACTCAGACGAGTGTATTAAATGTGAAGATCTGAAAGACTGCGTAATAACTTCAAATGATTGAAGAGTAAATAATGAAAGAATGAAGATATAAATGTACAGAGTAATCTCTCTTTGATTGCTTTGATCATTCTCTTTTCCTCTTGAATCTTCAGAGTCTTCTTCATTAAATAGACTTCAAGATTTTAAAGCCATTAGACACAAAGTCTGAAGGCTTGGCTTCTTGCAGATCTTCAATAAATCCAATAGAGTCGTTCTGATCAGCCATTAAAGCATAGGGAACTTCGCTTGTTCTCTTTCATCAGAGTGATGCAGACTTCTGATATATCTTTGGTCTTAACAGGTCTGTATACGTGCTTTTTGTTTGCAGAGTGAAGACTTTCCCTTTTGGTGTAAGATGCAGTTGTCTTCAGGCAAAGCACTTTGGTGAAGTTCCTTATCAGAGTCGAGACAGCTTTCATCAAATGTATTCTTTAACGTTAGTCATTAGATGGATGAGTGACTTCATTAGACGGGCTGACTCTTTAACAAAGAGATGACGTCAGTTGCAAAGTCTTTTAGACGGGTGAATCTTCCTTTGATCAGATGGTTGAAGACTTCATCAGACGAGTGAACTTCTCTTAGTTCAGACGAGTGAACCTTAGCTAGTTCAGACGAGTGAACTTTAGTTAGTTCAGACGTGTGAACTTAAGTTAGATCAGACGGGTGAACTTATCTAAGTTCAGACGAGTGAACAGTTCATATAGACACTTAATGTTATAATCTGCACACTAAGTAGACGAGTTAAATACCACAGATAGGTTCAATTAAATCATGAATAACTGTTTTAATCTCATCAAAACTAAGGTAAATGCACATCAGACATTTGGAGACTCAACAGTAATGTGGTATGATTTGTCATGTGTGTTGTTATACAATGAGTTTCGTGCATGTCCATGTATGTATTTGTGGTTGTTTTGGACCTTGAAATGGAAGAAGTTCTACAGACATGACCTTTAAAGAGAAATTTCTTATCTTTTGTAATCCCGCTTAAGGTCCCGAATTACATTAAATAAAAAATGTAGTAATACAATGTAAAAATTCGGCAAATAACAATGAATAACTTAACATATAAATAGAGAATTAAATGATTTCATATACGAAGCCAAACACACTGTTCATAAAAAAATTTCTTCCTTTATCATGATCCCGCCTAAGGGTCCTGAATCAAAATAGGTAAGAAATATTTTACAATGTATTAACCAAAATTACCATTTAAAAGGATATTCAACAGCATGCACAATAGTATTAACATGAGATAAGCATGACTTTATCCACATAAGGACCATGACATTATTTTCATGATCTCAATACTTCAATAGAAAAAGTACAATAACAAAAGCTATTGTTTTTTCTTTGACTATGTCAATCATATAAATGTGCATGAAGCAATTTTATATACATATATTTCCGCATGTGTTGAATGTTTTTAATGTTTCAAAATTTCTAATTCACTATTTCTTTGACTATGTCAATCATATAAAACTCCGTATCTGTTGAACGTTTTAAATATTTCCGCATTTTTATATTACCACACTGCACTGCGATATTAAGAAAGTGAATTAGGGTTACTAATAGGACCTCCGAGAAAGGGGTTGTCTCATTTTATGGTATCAGAGCAGTTTGATTCTTAATCAATGATTGATTGGTTTAAGTTGTGATTTCTGGCCTTGTCTAGTTGAACCCGCATTGGGTATTGACTATGCTTAGAAGTTGGGTAAAGTGTCCGATGCGCGATTTATCGAGTGTGATGACTGTTTTGTTCGTAAGACATATGATATATATATATATATATATATATATAATATATATATATATATATATATATATATATATATATACATGTCTGGCCTTCTGTCTCGCGAAGCGAGCCTTGGCTTCACGTGGCGAGGCCGAAAGGATGTATTTTACTTCTCAGACAGACCTTTTGGTTCGCGAGGCGAGCATTTCTTTCACGTCGTGAGGCCGAGAGGCTGTATTTTACTGATCAGGCTGAGCTTCTGGCTCGCGTGGCTAGCATAGCTTTCGCGTCACAAGGCCGAGAGGCTGTATTTTACTGATCAGGCTGGCCTTCTGGCTCGCATGGCGAGCATAGTTTTGGCGTCGCGAGGCAGAAAGGCTGTACTTTACTGCTCAGGCTGGCCTTCTGGCTCCCGAGGCGAGAATCGGGTCGCGAGGCGGGCACCTTGATTTTTCCTTTTTCTTTGTTTTCTTCTTTTCTAGCCTTTTCTACCTGAAAAAGTAGTTGGACGACATTTTGGATAAGGAGTTTATAAGACCGAGTGCTTCACATTAGGGAGCGCCGGTGCTGTTCGTCAAGATGGATTATCGACAGCTGAACAAGGCGACAATCAAGAATAAGTATCCGTTGCCTAGGATTGACGATTTGAGGGACCAGCTGAAAGGAGCGATAGTG
The DNA here is from genome assembly GCA_039655645.1 of Ammopiptanthus mongolicus. Taxonomy (NCBI): domain Eukaryota; kingdom Viridiplantae; phylum Streptophyta; class Magnoliopsida; order Fabales; family Fabaceae; genus Ammopiptanthus; species Ammopiptanthus mongolicus. The sequence continues at coordinate 23,835,850 of CM077346.1, read as the reverse complement.
TTTTCAAAAATTGACTTAAGATCTGGCTATCACTAGATTCGAGTCAAGCCGGAGGATATACCGAAGACGGCGTTTAGGAGCCGGTATGGACACTACGAGTATCTGGTTATGCACTTTGGTGTAACTAATGCTTCAGCAGTGTTCATGGATTACATGAACCGGATTTTCCAACCGTTCTTAGATAAGTTTGTTGTTGTGTTTATCGACAGCATTCTTATTTATTCCCTTAGTCGGGAAGAACATCAGGAACATCTTAAGATTGTGATTCAGGTATTAAAGGACCGACAACTTTATGTCAAGTTGTTCAAGTGTGAATTCTAGTTAGAAGAAGTACGATTCTTAGGTCATGTGATTAATCGTGATGAGATAACAGTAGATCCAGCGAAGGTTGAAGTTGTGGTACAATGGGAAAGTCCTAAGTCGGTAAGTGAGATACGGAGTTTTCTGGGCTTAGCTGGATAATACCGAAGGTTCATTGAAGGATTCTCGAAGATCGCGTTGCCAATGACGCAGCTACCAAGGAAGGGAATATCCTTTGAATGAACGGATGAGTGTGAGAAAAGTTTTCAAAAGCTGAAAAGCAGGTTGACTACATCACTAGTACTGACGTTACCAGATTCTTTCGGACAGTTTGACGTGTACTGCGATGCATCATACCAAGGATTGGGTTATTTCCTAATGCAAGAAAGGAGAGTCGTAGCATATGCTTCGCGGCAACTAAGAGTTCATAAGAGGAATTATCCGACTCATGACTTAGAGCTAGCAGCTATAGTATTTGCTTTAAAGATTTGGCGACACTATCTTATGGAGCCAAACTCACGGTGTATAGTGACCATACAAGTTTGAGGTACCTGTTGAAATAGACAGGTACAAACACTAGAAGGGGGTTGAATGGTGTTTGACAAATTTAAGTGGAATTATAAACTTTTTCGCAAGCATAGACGAGTAAGGAACAGACGAGGAAACTCAGATAGGTCAATCAAACTAATAACTCGTTTGAAAGTTTTCACATAAAACACACAATCATGCAAGATGAAAAAATGTTTAATAAACACAATTAAAAACCCCTTTAGTTAGATGATAGTTAAGATAAATAATCAAACTAAAGAGTAAAGGGAAAGAGAGAGATCACTCAGTAGGTTTTATCCTGGTTCACCCCTTAACAATGAGGCTGCGTCCAATACTTGGCAGCACCAAGTTTTCTCACTATAACTGAATCCGGTTACAGGACAGACAAGTATTATTTTCACACCAAGCCTCTTCAGGCTCCAGACAAGTATTATTTGCACACTTAGCCTCTCCAGGCTCAAACGAGTATTGTTTGCACACCTAGCCTCTCTAGACTCAGACGGGTTTGTTTGAGAGAAGTTATAAAATAAATTACAATTTGCAAGTCTTTCACAAGCACTCAGATGAGTGTATTAAATGTGAAGCTCTAAAAGACTGCGTAATAACTTCAAATGATTGAAGAATAAATAATGAAATAATGAAGATATAAATGCGCAGAGTAAATGCTCTTTGATTGCAGTGTTCGTTCTCTTCTCTTGCTTGAATCTTCAAAGTCTTCTTCATTAAATAGGCTTTAAGATTTTAAAGCCGTTAGACACAGTGTTTGAAGGCTTGACCTTTTGCAGATATTCAATAAATGCAAAAGAGTCGTTCCGATCAGCCATTAAAGCCTTGAGAACTTTGTTGTTCTCTCTCATCAGAAAGGTGAAGACTTCTAATACACCTTTGGTCTTAGCAGGTCTTTATACTTACTTTTTGCCATCAGAGGGAAGACTTTCCCTTTTGGTGTAAGATGCAGTTGTGTTCAGGTAAAGTTCTTTGTTGAAATTCCTTTTTAGAAACGAGACAGCTTTCATCCAATATATTCTTCAACGTTAGTCACCAGACGGGTGAGTAACTTCATTAGACGAGTTGACTCTTAATAAAGAGAATGACGTCAGTTGCGTAGTCTTTTAGACAGGTGAGTCTTCCTTTGATCAGACAGTTGATTTCTTCATTAGAAGGGTTGAAGGGATTTCTTCAACGCTGGTCAACAGACTGGTGAAGACTTCATTAGATGAATGAACTTTTAATAGTTTAGACGGGTGCACGTTCCATTGTTCAGATGAGTGAACTTTCCATTGTTCAGACGAATGAACTTTTGCCTTAGGTCCAGACGGGTGATAACACGCTAGAACTCAGCTCATATAGACACTTAATGTTTTAATCTGCACACTAAGTAGACGAGTTAAACACCACAGACGGGTTCAATTAAATCATTGAATAGCTGTTTTAATCTCATCAAAACTATGGTAAATGCACATCAGACATTTTGGAGACTCAACACCTGTTTGATCAGAATGAGTTGAATATGAAGCAAAGGAGGTGGATGGAATTCCTAAAGGATTACGAATTCGATCTACAATCCCATCCAGGAAAGGTGAATGTAGTAGCGGATGCGTTAAGTAGGAAATCCCTATACGTATCTACGATGATGGTGAAAGAGCTTGAACTGATCAAACAGTTTAGGGATTTAAATCTAAGTATGGGATTAACTAGAGACAAGATCCACCTAGGAATGGTCACGGTGACGAGCGACTTTTTGAAGACAATCAAAGAGAATCGGGAGGTTGATCAGTACCTTCAGAAATTAAAGGAACAAGTAACGGAAGGCAGAACTTCAGAGTTTAGGATGAATCAAGATGGAGTCTTGAGGTACGAAGATAGAATTTGTGTGCCAATGGATATAAAGCTAAGAAGAATGATCTTAGAGGAAGCATACAAGAGTAGGTTGAGTTTTCATCCAGGAGCTACCAAGATGTACCAGGATTTAAAGAAAATGTTTTGGTGGACCGGAATAAAGAAAGAAGTAGCGGAGTATGTATTGGCTTGCTTGGTGTGTCAGAAGGCGAAGATAGAACACCAAAAGCCAGCGAGACTGCTATAATCTTTAGATATCCCAGAATGAAAATGGGATAGTATATCTATGGATTTCGTGGTTGGTCTGCTAAGGACTAACAAGAGGCATGATGCCATTTGGCGAAAGCTATACGTTGGAGAAATTAACCCAAATCTACATCAAGGAAGTAGTAAGGTTGCATGGAGTGCCTTCTAGTATTGTTTCAGACAGAGATCCTAGATTTACATCTAGATTCTGGAAGCAGTTACATAAGGCTTTGGGAATTAAGTTAAGGTTGAGTTCTACTTATCATCCTCAGACGGATGGTCAGTCAGAACGAACGATTCAATCATTGGAAGATCTCCTGAGAGCTTGTGTTTTGGAACACACGGAAAGTTGGGATTAGTTCTTACCGTTGATTGAGTTCACCTATAACAACAGTTGTCAATCAAGTATAGGTATGACCCCTTACGAAACATTGTATGGCAGGAAGTGTAAAACACCTTTATGTTTGTATGAGAATGGAGAATGTCAAGTGCTGGGACCGGACGTAGTACAACAAATGACGGAACAAATCAAAAGGATAAAGGAAAAGATGAAAATCGCACAGGATAGACAAAAGATAACAGCGACAAAAGGAGAAGACTGTTAGAATTCCAGGAAGGAGATCATGTTTTTCTGAGTGTGACTCTGAGAACTGGAATCGGCAGAACAATAAAATCTAGAAAGCTTACCCCTAGATTCATTGGAGCATTTCAAATTCTTCATCGAATTGGACCTGTAGCCTATCATATTGCTTTACCACCAAACCTATCCAACCTTCATGATGTCTTTCATGTTTCTCAATTGAGAAAGTATTATCCCGATCCATCACACATCTTAGAACCAGCGTCAATACAATTGAAAGATAACCTTAAGTATGAGGCTCTACATGTAAGGATGGCGGATAGAAGGATTAAGGAACTCCGATGTAAAAACATTTCGTTGGTCAAACTCATATGGGACAAAGCTACAGGATATAATAGCTGGGAACGCGAAGAAGACATGCAGCAGCAATATCTAAGCCTATTTTAAAATGGTACGTCGAATTTCAAGGATAAAATTCTTTTTAAGGGGTGTAGTAATGTAATGCCCCGATTTTCAAGTTTTTATTAACTAAACAATAATTACACATTTGTATTTTATTGAAGGGTCTAGAAAGTGAAATAAAATAAACTAAGATCATATTCAAGCTCAACGATATCATAGGAAGCTATGGTTAAATTTTGGGTCGAAAACTCAGATGGAACCCGGTCAGCATTTTTCATTGACAGTAGTGTTTTACTACTATCAAGACCTAATTTGGACTCGTGAATGAGACTGCTAGTCTTAGAATCACGTTTCCTATATTTTTCGAAAAAGTGGGTCTTGAACTTCGAAAATGAAAATAATATAAACTATTCGGGCGAGAACTCGTACCGGGAGCTAAACGGAGCCGAATAGGGATTCACCGGGACCTGCTAACTGATAGACTTGATGTCACATCAAGTCATATCACCTCAGAAAGCGTGCCATGACTCGACACTGTCATAATGACAAACAAAAATATCTGGATGCGAAAAACCCAAAATGTCCCTGGTCTTTTTCCTAATGGACATCCATGTCCCTAAAATATCTAAAAAGCAACCTCACCCTCACTCTCTCTCTCTCCTCATTTTCGAGCCACTTTCTCTCTCTTCCCCTCCATATTCTTCTTCTTCTTCTTCTTCTTCTTCTTCTTCTTCTTCTTCTTCCTCCTCCTCCTCCTCCTCCTCCTCCTCCTCCTTTCTTCTTCTCCATTTTCACCATTTTCTTCAAGCATCACCTCCATTTTTTCTCAACTTTCACAAGGATTTTCAAGAAGATTTGTGAAGCAAAGCTGATCAAATCATCCTCCTCTATCACCTAAGAAGTATATATTTCACTCTTGAGCTCTCAATCTTCATTTTCTCTATTAAATTTCATGAGTGTCAAGTTTAAGATCCAAACTTCAAAAATCTGTAGAAAATTATAGAAAAATCCTTTTAATGCCAAACCAATTTCTACAATCTAGTTTCATCCTATAATATCATAATCCAAGAGCATGAAATAAAATAATCTTCCTAGCCTATTTAACTGAAAGGGGCCTAATCCATGGATTTTGGGGGAAATGGGTTTTGGTTCCATTTTTGTGAAATGATTCTTGATTTCACCTATTTCATTCCTTAGTCATGTAATCCAAGTGATTAGGAAGCCAAATCAAACTCTCACCTATTTTTAGAGGTGAAGGCCGAAACCCTAAGTTTTTGGTTTAAGGGGTTTTGGTTCAAATCTTTGATAATTGATAATTGATTATGTCTTAGGTACGCTTAAGGATCATTGATCCAAGAGTTGGTAGAATTTCAACATCCCTAGTCTATTTAATTAAATAGGGGCAGTAGCCTTATCCTAAGGATTAGGGGGTTTGTGATTTAACTATATTAATTTCTGATTGTGTTTTGTTGTAAAGGATCGGACAGGATTCAAATGTTCAACAGCGCCCGCGATTGACAGTTGCGGAGTCGCAGCTGGAGTCGCACGGAAACATCACTGAGGTGGGGGAAAGAACCACAATATCGTCGAGCAGGCAAGCTTTAAATAATATATATTGATATGCGTAGGGCGACCCAAACTCTACTAGAGGTCGTTTGACCGACAGGATGATTTTACTGTATATTAAGGTTGTTTGTGCTGTGAGTGGATATTTAATGTATTATAAATGATATATATGTTATGCCTACTATATGTTTATGATTAATTAAATATTATTTATCCGTGAGTTGATATTACTGTTGAATTTGTTTCTGTTTGTTATTTATGTGTTGTTGTGACTGCTGATGTCTGAGTAGAGCTAGGTAGTGATTTATGATAAGTTGGGAGATGAATGTGTGGTGAGAAAGTCGAGGATATGTATATGTTTCGTATGGATCAACCTAGAGATACAGTCGATCTGTTGATGTTGTGATATAAGTCGATACCCGGTTAAGCCGAAGGAGAGTTGGTTGTAGTTGTTTAAAAGTCGTGGTTGAGGCATTAAGTGTTGATCCTGAGATGAGTCGATGAGATTCATGTTGCATAGTTGATGTTCATCACTGTATTGGCTTAGGGGCGATTCCGATCATGTCTGCGGGGAGATGATCGTACCCATTAGTCGAATTGTAGACGAACGAGCGAATGTCTCGACCTAGCATGCGGGCAGGGGATATGTCGTTACCGAAAGTCGAGTTGTTAAAGATGGACGAATGTTCCGACCTAGCCTGCGGGCGGGGGAGCATGTCGTTACCGTAAGTTGCGTTATTGACAAGTGTATATTCCGACCTGGTTTGCGGGCGAGGGAATATGTCGTACCCATGAGACGAGTTGAGCCTGAGGGTTTTTGACTGAACCCTGCTTTATGAGGGTGGCATAGTGATGACTGAGACACCTTAATCTTTTGGGGATGTCGCGTCGGGATCACGTCCATATAGTCATTAGTTGCATGAGTGTGAGAGACAATATTTAAGAGAAAGTTATCCGGGATTTGTTTGGTTGTCACTGTTGTGATACTGAGTGTTGCTATCTATATAAATTATTTTATATAGCTATTTTACCAGTTATGACATATTACTTTTTCTTATCCCCAGTATTTCTTTATGGTGTATTTTCTTTATTCTCGATTGTATGAGAAGAATCTGTTGCGAAATTGCCAGAGGAGATTGATGGCATACCGGTGGAACCTGATGCCGGCGGGAGAGCCTCGGATCCCAATGCTGGGGGACCTTGAGCTGCTCTATGCAGAGGATGACCGTCTCTGGGAGACTGACTACTTTAAGAGAAGAGTAGTGTATACGGGCCAGGCTACCGTATACGTTAGAGTCGTGGTTGGGTAGCCAGTCTTAGTTTTGTTATGGCGAGTACATGGGTTGAGTGAAATGTATTTTTGGGGCCAGCAGAGAAAGTCCGATGTATTTTATTTCATTGCTATGCTTTCATTTTATTTTTATTTGTTGCGTACTCTGAAGTCTGTTATAATTGGTATCAGTTGTTGTAGGCTCTACTGATGGAGCCAGTACTATTATGCCTATATAAATCATTATGGTTTCTGTATGTGTTGAATGTTTTAAATATTTCCTCATTTTTATATTATCACGCTGCGCTGTGATATTAAGAAAGTGAATTAGGGTTACTAATGGGACCTCTGAGGAAGGGGTTTTCTCATCATTGACACAGAAGGAAATTTTCACAAAATAATACAATGCACAAACCTTAAATTACAAAAAAAAATTAATATCGATAGAGTACTCGAAAAATAATTGATATAAGTGCAAAAAAAAATGTCCATAATATGATAACAAATTATTAATAACAACACACCAATAGAATATAATTATTATTAATACAATACAAATTTTAATTAAGGATAAAACTTAATATTCATCTAACATATAATTGCATAATTGTAGCCACGATAAGTGAGATTATAGTTATAAAAATTTAGAATAATTATACTTCATAGAATACGATAAATCAATATCATGCACAAAGAAAATATTTAATTCACATAAAATTAATTCCATAATTGTAACATATTAACAAAGAGAGTATAATGTATACAATTATTACAAATAAATCATGGAATATACAAAAAATTACATACTCAAAATTCGAGAGTGTAATATTTAAAATTACATATTACTTTCGGATTTAATAATATAAAATATATAAGGGTGTTAAAAAATTCTCAAAAAAGTACCATAATTACATAATAACAAAAAATTAATTTTTAAATAAAAAATTACATTTTTCGAGCCTTGTAAGTGGCCCTACGCAACCCAGGCGTTGGGCCTGAGAGTGGCTTCGCCGGAGAGTTCATCCACGTCATCGGAATGACTGTAAACAGGTCATATGATCCGCGAGAATGACTCGGTATGATGCGATTTTTGGGCATGTTGGTCACTGGTATGTGACTAAGATAAGCCCTAATCTAATATGTAGAATCATTGTTCCAGAAGATAGAAATCGAGATAAAAAAAAGGTTTTCACGTACAATTGGCTACGAATTAAAAGTGTTTGATTCTTCCAAACTTCTCAATTATTTGATGAGGTTTGAAGGGTGTTGATTGCTTCTAAGCAATCTAAATAAGCCTTCATCTGGCTTCGAAATGCAAAGCTCCATTGATGAGAAATTGAACAAAGAAAATCTAGGTTTTATTTCGCGTATAGCACCACAAGAGTGGTCTGACTAATTCTCCCAAAATACTCAAGTAAATTTGATGAAACTTTGTGGTTTTGGTCACATCACCACAAGCAAAGAAAACCCCAAATCAACTTTCAAAAACAATCATCTACTGGCAGGAATCGAAATATCCCCAAAATTAGGGTTCTCATAATTAAACACGAATTTCTATCAATCCAGTCTTTGAAATCACGTGAAAATTTAGTGTATTGCTCTTATATGTAAAGAAATAAAACAAATAGGCCAATTTGTAAAATCGTTTGCCATAAAAGAGAATTTTCGAATTCAAGGATCAAATTTCAAAAAACAGTTCAAAAGGAGATTAATCTCTCTTGATGTAAAGCATAATAACAACCATAATCTGTATCTACGAGGCTCAGATACCAATTGAAGGCATTATCTGACAATTCCATAAATCCAGATCATAGATACAAGATTATAGCATATTAAACACATTACATTCAAGAGATAGATAAAGAACTTGCACCTGACATGATTCCGAGATTCATTGTTCAGTGAACAGAGAAGAGACCTTGTGTGAGAGTAAAACTGCCCACAACTAGTAAGGTTACTGTCCCTATAAAATTGCTTAATGGGGAGTCAATTTATTTACATACCAGAAGAAAGTAAAGACATCTTAACAGTCTACCAAATGAGCAGCCCAAGCCATCATGAGCCACTCACAACAAAAGCCCAATATTATTTCATCATATTGGGCAAGTGTTTTAATATTAACAATTGACCATAATTAATATATATTAACAATAATTTCTATTAATTAATTAATGTCAATCCACAAAATCAATTAATTAAAATAATTAATCTAATAGATGCATGTCAGAAAATGTGTTGATAACAAACACTTTGTAGTAAGTTCCAGATCAAGCATAACAAAATATTGTTTTAGGAACCTGTTATGTAAGGCAGTGCAAGGTTTGAAGATAAACGAGTAAATATCCAATTTGGTCCCTGAAATTGTAGGGTCGTATCAACTTAGTCCCCCACATTATCAATATTCCAAAATGATCCTTGGAATTTCAAAATATAGCAAATGAATCCCTGACATTATTCACTTAGTTTCAAATGCATCCCTGACATTACCAACTTAATGTCATTATAGTCCATGCAAATATCAACGGGAGGGACGAATCTGATTAACTTTCTGCAATTCCAGGGATCATTTTGGAATATTGATAATGTGGGGGGACTAAGTTGATACGACCTTACAATTTCAGGGACCAAATTGGATATTTACTCGAAGATAAACTCTTTAGTTAAAATATTTTTGAAAATGTCTTGGAGAAGTTCTCTTATGATATTAATCTTGGGATAGTTTTTTAAAAGTGATTTTATCTAACAATGATTTTGATTTTCTCAAAACAAAAAATTGTTCCAAATGAATATAATGCTCAATTTGCTTACAATACTTTTTTTAAATGATTTAGATGCTTTGCAAATTTATTAAAGTGGTTTACAATGTTTTGAAAATGACTTAAAATACTTAGAAATTATCAAAATTGCCTTAGAGTTGTGAAAAATGAGTTTCTCCCTATACTATCAGAGTACTCCCCATAGTGCTAAACTACCATGTGCTTTTTTATGATTAGTACACTTTTAAGAGAGGTAGTACTCTAAGTATCATGTACTAAAAATGTAAAGTGTCGTGCTAACCAGTGTCCTCTAAGGAATAAAAAACAAGTTTTTATTGAAAAATTAAGTTTTTCTTCAAATATTGTGTACATCAATTCCCAATAAAAATTTTATTTTTTTTGATTTCTTAACTAGTGTCCTTGTCATTCTCCAAATATAAAATAACTTACTTTTAGCAATACAACGGTCAGAAAATTCAAAATTTATGAAGCAGTAATAGAGTATCACGTGTAAATCAGCTTTAACGTTTAAATTTTACACATACCAAAAAGAAAAATCGATGAACGTCATACCTTCATTAAAAAAATTAACATAACAATTTTTAAATTATTGTACATCATACCAAGTTACCAACACACCTTTTAACGGAAAATTATTACACTAATCTCTCTTGAAGTTGAGTTTAATTATATTCAGTATTTGTCTTGCTTCAAAAATTATACCGACCTTTCTTAAAGTTTATGTTGTCATAACATTTTTATCTTATTATTATACTTACTCCTTTAAGATTTATGTTATCATTATATTTACATCTCTTTCAACTTTTAAACCGGATATATACAAAATATAATTAAACCAAACTTTATGAAAACTAATTATAATTTTTCCAAATTTCAATATAAAGAAGTGAAGTGTAATATAATATTTTCAAAAATAAAACAAAAAGATTCACTTAGAAGACAAATTTATCTTTAATTCAATAAATTCCATTTCATCAAAATAAAAAAAAATATGGGACAATATTGTAATAACTTTATAATTTCAACCCAAGCAAAGAAGGAAAAAGAAAAGAAATCTTGAGCACTCAAAAGCCGGCACTTGGACTTTTTTTTTTTATGAATACAAGGGAGAAAAAATAGAAACTAGACTACTTGAGGTGAAGAGCCACCTCTTACATCATTCAGAAGAAGTAAATTTAGCATATTGAACCTACTATCCAAGGTAATCCCATCAAAAGAAGAATAATGACCCTCATTGGCCAACAAATCAGCTCATTGGTTGGCCTCGCGATAGATGTGATCCACATAAATTCTCCAATCTAGAAGTTGGAGGAGAGATATGACCTCTTGAAGAAGAGGTTGAAGAACGACAATGTGGGTTGATCCCTTATTAACCATATCAACAATGACTTTGTAATCCATCTCAAATATCATCCAATTAAAAGCTAGATCTCTAGCCAACTTGATTCCCTTCCTAAGGGCCTAAAGCTCTGTCCATGCTGCATTACAAGCTCCCACCTTAAAGTAAAAACCTTTTATGAAATGCTCCAAGGAATCCCTTGCCAATCCACCACAAGTTGCGCTACCAGAATTTGAAATAAAGGAGCCATCCACATTGATTTTGACACAACCATTTGGTGGAGCCTTCCAAACAACTTCAATGGTTCTATTGATACAACCAACTCCATTGTCATATGACTTCTGTTGCTGCAGAATAAAATGCTTATGAGCAGCTACTTGGAAATAAAGATGCCTTTCAAACCGAGACAAGTTATCAAAGACCAACGAGTTCTTGTCCTTCCAAACCTCATTAATCGCAAACCCAAAAAAGGTAGGCCAGTGAAGCATTTGTCCACCCACCATGGTAGAAGACAGATTCCAGTCCAACCAATTGTACGAACCACAACTGAAGAACTTACTCCAATGCTCTGGATCAATTATGTTGCTCCACCAATCCTTAACATCCTGGCAGTCCCTAAGCATGTGCATGATGGATTCAAGGCAAGAATTACAACGGGGACAAAAATCACAAGCTTGCATACCTCTTTTATTTCTCTCCTCGTTTGTCATAAGTTTAGCATGGGTAACTTTCCAAAGAATGGTTTTAACTCTAATAGGGCCACACCAACTCCACACTTTCTTAAAAAGAGGACTTTGAATTACTGATTCAGTATGTTATTGGGTAAGAATAGTATAAGCTGATTTCAAGGAAAAGAAGCCATCCGAGGAGGGTCTCCAATATGGAAAATCACAAACACCTAACGCGGGCGAAAATATAGCAGCAATTCTGTCGCAAATACCTTGGGGAACATACCGATGGATGCTGGACCAGTTCCATGAACCATTGGATGCATAATGGATCATAGGAAAGTCACTTTATCAGCAAGGCAAAGGCTACCAAGAGTGTCAGAGAGAGTTCCGCAACCCAGAATCCAAGCATCCTTCTAAAACTTGATATCATGCCCATTTTTGACTATCCAAATGATATTCTTCTTAAGCAGATCCCATGACGTAACAATTGCGTTCCAAGTAGTAGTAGAAATACTCTTGTGCCTAAAAACAGGAATAGTATTTAAACCACAAGAATATTTAGCCTTCATCACTCTAACCCATAGCTTATCAGAGTCAACAAGCATGCTCCATGTAAGCTTCATCATGTGAGCCTTATTGAACATTTGCAAGCATCTAAAACCAAGCCCACCGTCTTCTTTTGGGCAATAAAGCTTATCCCAGGAAATTAGATAGCATTTCCGAACATCAGCAGTCGAATCCTAGATAAAGTCTTTGCAAATTTTTTTCAGCTTCCAAGCAGACTGAAACAGGAATCAGAGAAGACTAGAACACATAGCCTGGAATGTTCAGAAGAGAGGCTTGGGCAAGGGTAACTCTACCAGCAAAGGAAAGAGTATTTGCCTTCCAACCATTTAACTTCTTCATTTTGTCAAGTAAGAAAGAAAAATAGTTTTTAGACATTCTATGATGAATAAGAGGTACGTGCTCCAAGATAGTGGCCTAAGTCATTTGTGGATTCGACACTAACAGCCTGACTAAGGGCTACAATTTGAGGTTCGGGAACATTTTGAGAGAAGAACACTTGAGACTTCTCAATATTAATTTTCTAGCCAGAGATATCACAAAACTCCTTTAGAATTTTCATAATACAATTTACCTGCCCAGAAGATGCTTCTGCCACAAGAATCAAGTCATCCGAAAAACACATATGGGAGAGTTTTGGGCTGTCACCTCTACCAAAACTAAAAGGGATCCACTCACCACCCAGAACTGCATCTTTTATTCTATGGCCCAATCTCTCAAGGCAAAGCACAAGAAGATAGGGAGAGATTGGCTCTCCTTGTCTAAGACCTCTGGACGAAGAGAAGGAATCAGTAGCATTACCATTACAATTAACTTTCATGGAAACAGAAGAGATGCAGTGGTAAATAATAGACTGAATATCCATGGGAATCCCCAAATGCTGCAAAGAGTTGATTACAAAACTCCATTCCAATCTGTCATAAGCCTTCTCTAGATCCAACTTTAGAATCATAAAACCTTTTTTACCCTTCAATTGCTTGAAAGAGTGAATTAGTAGCTGCAAGACAAGGATATTGTCCATTGTGGATCTGCTAGGAATGAAACTGCTTTGGTTATCAGAGACCACATAGGGCATAATAACTCTTAATTTCTGGGCAATGATTTTGGTAATCACCTTATAAACCACATTGCAGAGAGCAATTGATCTGAATTGGAGACTCTAATTGGATCATCGCATTTAGGGATCAAATTTAGTAATAAGAGTTTGGTTTACCTCCTAAATGAGACTAGGTTGCTGGAAACAGTCACATCTGAATCTATGCAAGGAGGAACCAATACTATTCCATTGGGACTTGAAGAAAATGGGATGATACTCGTCGGGAACCGAAGCTTTTAGATTTTTCATACTGAACAGAGCTGCTTTAGTTTCTTCCAAAGAAATCGACTATCTGATCATTGCCAAGTCACAATCCTTGATAAGAGGAAAGTTTGTCTGATTCTGAAAATAAAAAGGCAGCATGGCAGCAGAGGAGTAAAGCCTTTGATAAAACTCAATAACAAGGGTCTGTAACTTATTATCATAAAAAATCCATTCCTCTTCATTATCAACAAGAGCAGCAATACAGTTTTTCCTTCTTCTGACGAGGAGTACTGATGAAAAAAAAAAAAACTAGTATTGTTATCTCGTTGGGACAACCATTTACATTTAGCCTGATATACCCAATATAACTCCTCTTGACTAACAATCGAGTTACACTCTTTCCATAGATCACTTCTAAGCCTCACTAACCTTTCATTATCTCCTAGCATGAGTTTATTATTGATCCCCTCCAATCTTCTTAACAGTCTTTCCTTCCTTTTGAAAATATTTTCGAAGACATGTTTATTCTACTATTTAAGGTTTGAAGTCAACTTGGAGATATTAACATTCCAATCATCATAAGGCACCCAGGACATCCTAACTTGATTCTCAAAGTCTTCATGATCAATCCAAAGGCTCAAGAACTTGAAATAACCTTTTTTGTGGTTCACAGAATTAGGAGATAGCCTGAGCCAGAGACCACAATGATCAGAGGAGAAGATAGGGAGGTGAGTGACAATGTTGTTGGGAAAAAGATGATGCCAATCAGATTTATATAAGACTGTCCAATCTTTCCCTAAGCTCACCCTTCTTCCAAGCAAAAGGTTGACCTTTAAAGCCTATGTCTAAAAGTTGGCAGGTATCAATACAAGCTGCAAACGCAGAACTACCGGCACTATTTATTGGGCCGCCTCCCTGCTTTTCCCAATAAAAAATAAAAAATAACCTGGTTAAAATCACCAGCAAGGCACCAAGGAGCAGAAACCAATGATTTGAAATCCATAATCTTCTTCCAGACTTCAAGTCTCTGATAACTACTCGGACTCATATAAATGATGGAGAAGAACCAACAATCTGGGGAATTGGCCTTAACAATCAGATGGACGCAATACTTAGAGGTAGAATGAACTGTAATTGAAGGACAAGAACTTTTTCAGAGGCACCAAATTCCTCCTGAGAAACCTTGGGCATCCACTTTGGCAACATTTAGGAAGCCAATTTTCTTGATAACCTTATCTTCATTCTGACCACTGATCTTGGGCTCCATAATGGCAACAAAATCCAAGTGGTGGATTCTAGCAGTATCCTTTATCAAAGCAGGGAATTCCTTCCCTCAAGCTCCTCTGCAGTTCCAAATGAGGCAGTTCATTGGGAACTTTTAACAAATGGGTGAGACTCAGTCTCATGACCAGATCCTTGATGCATAACAACATCATTAACAATTTCAATTTCCATATCACCATTGGCAATAGCAAGAGAAGAAGAAGCATCATTCGAAATCTTCTCGCCCAAATCTGTGGCACTGGTACGACCATAAGATTGGGACTCATCTGCCTTTTTACTAGAAGCCACCACTTAGTCAACATCTTTATTCTAACCTGAAGCAATTCCTTTTCCCGTGAAGAGTCGTTGTTTCTCAACAAAAGCTAGAGTCTCCTTGTCTGTCTCGACTGCGGCTTCCTTTAGGGGGTTCATCCAATTCAGGCAAGTGTTCAATGAATCATAATGTTGCCTTTGTAGGATTTTCTTAAAGTGCTCAAACTCCAGGCTAACATTTTTTTTCTGAGCCCCCACCTGATGGGACTACATCTTTTGTAGTAAGCGGGGCCTCTTTTGTCTCCTTCAATGGACCTTTTTTCTTAACAGCTACAATGGGCCTTGGTTTGACTTCCTTAAGTGGGCCTAATTGTGGATTCTGCCCCCAATAGGGTTTCTAACACGTTGAACATTTCTCTTCTGAGCTGACGTACTATTAAAAGCAAAATCAACACCTTCAATAACAAAATCTTTTTGATTTGCATCAACTTCTTTAACTGAATTAAAGATAGCAAACCGAGATCCTAGGGAAATAGCCTCCTTCCCCGGATTTGAAACTGTAGTCCCTTTCACTCGGCTTTTCAATGCTGCCTTCGAATCCTCCTTTCCCATTTTAGGTGATTTTCCTTTTGACTCTTCCTTGACAACATTTGTTAGCTTTTTTTTTGATTTCTCGGCCTAAAACTGCGTTGGGCAATATTCCAGGGACCAATCTTGATCTCATTATTTCTTTCCGTAATTTTAGTAACAATCAGACATGATTGATCTGTAGGAGTTGCCCCCTCCACGTCAGCCCTATCACATGCAACTGCGTCGTGGTTCTCAACCGTCACATTTCCATTGGACTTCTGACTCTTTTTTGGAATGTTTGAATTTTCAACTGGACTTTTTTCAGTTTCCTGAGGAGAATATTAGAACAATCTCCAACCGTGACATTTAGAGCAGTCTGTTCAACGATTTCCTGGCATTTGTCAGCTTTGTGACCATAACGGCCACAACGGGAAGTATCTGATGCAAACCCTCATACTCTATGATTAAGTTATGGCCTCTAATAGCTATATGTGAAGGTAGAGGCTTTGCTAGGTCCATCTTGACACAAATACGGGCAAATTTTCTGCGAGAATGAATCGAAGTCAGTCTATCCACCTTTAACATATTTCCCAAAGCAGATCTTATACGCCAAAGGAACTGAGCATGATATAGTTCAAGAGGAAGTTTTGGAATCCTCAACCAAATAGGTTGTTAGATATTTCTGCACTCTAAAGGAAAAAAGGACGCCATCTTTGAACGATTAAATATTGGTCTGCAATCTTCCATGGACTTTCAAAGAGAACCCAATTGTAATCTTCACTAGTCGAAAAATGAACCAGATAATAGCCATCCGCCAGATCTACTATTTTGATAGTTCCTTTCCTGACCCAATTCTTCTTTAAATTATGTTCAATAATTTTGAAACTTATATTCTTTCCCAAAAGTTTAACCACCGTTTTTCTGCAAGGTGTAGACCAAGCCTCCCACTCCTCGTCTAAGAGATGAATTTCAGGAACTGTTCGTGGTGGAGGAGTCTACTTCTTTTCATTTTGAATATATATCATCTAATTTGAAACGACCCTTCATATAATTCGCATCCAGTTTCTCCGAAACCTCCTCCCCAAATAGGTTAAGCAACTTTTCCTTGTAGGAGGCCGGAGGACCTTGTTTTACGTTGCATGCAACTTGTTCCGTGATGTCATCGGGGCCTTCTCCTCCCATCATCGGACCTTCTTCTTGCTATGCTTCATGAGATCTTCCTCTTCGATACTTTTTTCTGTAACAACAGGAGGGGTCTCAAAAACCCTACCAGAGCTCATCTCAGAAAAGTTTGTTTTTCCGGATAGTAAATTCAAAATTTTTTTTGTAGAACTGAGAAACCTAGCCAAACCCGACACTTGGACTCAACAGTGGAAGGGAAAAGAAAATGTATTGCATGAACACGGTGTCCAGGTACAGTGAATCAATTTATCAATAATCACAAAAATAACAATGTAAAAATACACTTACTAGCTGATTTTAACAATCAAAATGGGACAACTTTCGAACAACATTTGACAACGGTTAATGAAGTTTAAAATGGTAGTTAATACAGTTTAGTAGATGAATAATGAGTTATTCATCTTGGTGTATCATTAACCAAGTTCAATATATCATTAACTACAGTTTTAAACGTCATTGACCGTTGTCACCAAGATGGATAACTCATTAACCATCCACTAAGTTGCTTTAACCATAATTTTAAACGACATTAATTGTTACCATCGTGATGAGTAACTCATTAACCATCTATTAAGCTGTATTAAGGATCTGTTTGGATTGGCTTATCAACAGCTTATTTGGGCTTATCTATTAGCATAAACGCTTGTCAGAGTGTTTGAGAGAGTTTATGAAAACAGCTTATGATATGTCCATAAGCTGTTTTCAGCTTATTTTAATAAGCTCTCTGAGATAACTTATGAAAACAGCTTATAACCTATATGAAAACAGTTTGACTATATTTTCTTTGTTTATAGAAATAGCTTATACATAAGCGCTTATCATATAAGCGTTGATAAGCGCTTATCCGATAAGTACTTAATTAAGCCGTTTACTTAAACAAACTCTAAACATACACATTAAAATATATTAACCAAGTTTTTGTACATCATTAACCAAATTATACCTCACCGGATACCATCGCTAATGTGTATCCATTAACCACTGTTGTACAAAATGATGGTACCCGGCAGGGTATCGAATGTTCCTTGTTTCTACTTTGTCTGTGTTGTTAGTCCTGAGATTTAGGTCAACGCCCTCAATCACTCCCTATATTCTTCATCTAAAACATCCATTGCTACCTACTTTGTATCCAATAACCACACATCATCATGGTAGTACCTGTAAGTTTGTTCAACGTTGCTAAGAAAGTTGTTAGCAAACTCGGTTCTCTACTATACGACAAGTATCAATTGTACCTATCCTTCGAGCTTGATTTGAACAAGCTTCAAAGCGATCTCACTTCTATTTCAGCAGTTCTTCTCGATGCAGAAAACCAGCAGCACAAGAGCCACTCCATTCAAGATTGGTTGGGCAAGCTCCAAGATGCTCTTCACGATGCTGAAGACCTCTTGGATGATCTCAACGCTGAAGCTTTGAGGCAGAAAGTTGAACCTGAATTTCGCATGGTCACCGCGGTAAGAAACATGTTCTTCCTTAGTGGGATGGATGAGAGAGTTAAGAAAATTCGAGATAGGATACATGAAATAGAGGAACAGAAAAGGAATCTTCCTTTGCTGCAACTGGGTAATGGTGTGAATAATGTTACCCAGAGGCATAGACAGAAGGAGCATAACACACGCTCATATCTGAGATTTACTGAGGTTGTTGGAAGAGAAGAAGATAAGAAAGCGGTTATTAAATTGTTATGGGGTAGTAACAGTGATGAGGGTTTTTGTGTTGTACCTATTGTGGGAATGGGGGGGTTGGGAAAGACTGCACTTGCTCATTTGGTTTTTGATGATGATGAGGCCAAAAGGGGTTTTGATTGGAGGATTTGGGTTGATGTATCTGATGATTTGAATCTAGAAAGGATTTTGCAGAAGAAAATCATCAGAGCTGTAAATGATTCTGATCATAATGTTCTTGACATAGATGTGTTGTCATCCTTGCAAGATAAAGTGAATGACAAGAAGTGTTTACTTGTTCTAGATGATGTATGGAAAGGCAAGCAGGGAGAGTGGCTTGAACTGAAGAGTATGTTAAGAAATGGTGGTGCTAAAGGAGGAAGCAGGATTCTAGTGACAACCCGCTACAAATCAACAATGGGTAGGATTGGTTGGTATAATTTAGGTGTTTTGCCTGTTGGTGACTGCTGGTCTCTATTTGAGAAATGGGCATTTGGAGAGGGAGAAAGTGGCAAGCATCCAAATCTTGCAAAAATTGGTCAAGAAATAATGAAAAAGTGTGGTGGAGTACCTTTAGCTATACGTTCTGTGGGAGGGTTACTCTCTGAGAGCAGAGAGGAGTCCTATTGGCAGTCTGTGAAAAATAGTGATACTTGGGGTATGGATATGGGCCATATGCTTATGCCTGAAAGGGGAGATGATGATATATTGTCAGTGCTCAAATTAAGCTATGATCAATTGCCATCCCATCTAAAAGAATGCTTTGCATATTGTTCCTTACTTCCTAAAGGCCGAGAATTTGAAAAGGAAGATTTGATCCAGTTATGGATGTCACAAGGTTTCATTCACCTCTCTGACAGATATCAGCAATTAGAAGATGTTGGAAGTTGGTATTTTAATGAGTTGGTGTCTAGATCCATTTTTGACGTTGTACGCGAGAATCATAGAACTGAAATTGTGAAGTGCAGGATGCATGATCTATTCCATGATCTTGCAAAAACTGTGGCAAGACCTGTGATGGTTAACTCTGATACTACCAATATGTCTGAAAGCACCAGGCATGTGTCATTTTGGGATCAAGACCTTAGGGAAGATCCAAATTCATTTCTCAAGTTACCAAAGTTGAGAACACTCCTTTTGCCTACCAGATTGGGAACCTCTCCAGGATTAGGATCACATTTGGATGTCCTTCTTTCTGGTTCAACTTACTTGCGCGTGTTGGATTTGAGCAACTCAGGCATAAAAAACCTACCAAATAGCATTGGTTACATGAAACACCTGAGGTATCTAAATCTAAATGGTAACAGTGAACTCCAGTCCCTACCTGATTCCATTTGCAGGCTGCATTCCCTACAGACTTTGAAGCTTTCAGGCTGCAGGAAAATTAGTACCTTCCCCAGAAATTTCAGTTACTTAGTTTCCCTCAGACATTTGGTAATAACCTCTCCTTATGTGTTGGATAAAAAACTAGGGAGTTTGACCTCTCTTCGGTCGTTGACAATTGAACACTGTAGAAATCTTGTATCTTTGTCTGAAGTGACTCAGCATCTAAGTGCCCTTCGAACATTGCGTATCCACAACTGTGGGAAATTAACTTCTTTGCCAAGGAGCTTGGAAAACTGCACTGCCCTTGAGAATTTGGAAGTTGTCAACTGCCAAAGGATGAGGTCCTTGGAGGTGTGCATTGAAGGTCTTTCTAATTTTCGCTCTTTAACCATCAAGGGTCTACCAAGGTTGGTAACTCTACCAGTCAAGCTTGAATGCTATGCAAGAAGTCTTCAGTATCTGTTCATAACAGACTGTGTCAGCCTTCTAGAACTGCCTGATTGCCTGGAGATACTCTCATCACTGATGCGTGTCTACATTATGTATTGCCCCAACCTGCACAAGTTGCCATCTGGCTTCTGTCACCTCACAGCTCTACAGGTATTGCGAATTGATGGATGTCCCCATTTAAGCACAAGATGCCAAAGGACTAATGGGGAGGATTGGCACCTGATAGCTCATGTACGAGAAATCTATGTCGACAATGTCAAAATATAGTTCTACTATGTTTTCTGCCTCGAGTTGTCCTTATGGTAAATCATAAGGTACCTATAGTTGGAATAGAAGGTTCTAACTAGTAATTTTGAGCTTAATTTTTTTTTCCTTGTTGAAGTTTTATTGTTTTAGATTTTCATTCCCTTGCAGTTTCACTTTGTGGTTAATTATCCGAATTGCTTGTTGCATTTGTGCTTTAGTTCTCTCTATGCATGTTTGTCTTTTTTCCAGTCTATTTATGTTTGTGTGCATTTCCAGAATGTCAGAGTATGGCATGGAGATTTGATGAATACATATTTTCTCATTGTTTCCTTACCTGAGTAATACTTTTATATTTTCATTTTCTTGATTGTGCATTAGGCTCTCTATGAAGCACTAATGAGGCAAGAAGAGCTGCTTGCTTATACTGATAGACAAGAAGAAGGTAAATTACGGGTAAGTTGTCACACGTATCTCTCGAAAACATTTAAAACCTTAGAGAGGCATTTTTCCATTTTCTGATATTTCCATTTCCTTAATTTTGGTGTTTGTGTTAATCAGAAGAAAAGGTTTTGCTGGTGAATCTTGTCGCTGATAGACTTTGGAGGAGGGTGTTTTGCAAATCATCGTGTTTTTAAGGAGTGTTGACCTTGCACATGTTGTAAACTCTCAACAATGTTTTTTAGTTTACTGAGTAAATGAAGAATTGTTTCAAATATGTGTATAGCCAGAAATGGCTTCTTTGTCGGCTTAAACACGAGCTTTGTTGTTGGTTGAGGGTGGAGGGAGACAAATTCCTCTACAATTGATGCTTTTTGAAGCTTTTCATCTGGCCCCAAGGTTAGGCATGTTGCTTTAGAAACATCTGGGGTTGAAGTTGTAGTGTTCAGGTACCTTTGGTACACTCATCCTATTGTTTTGTTCTCTGTAAAATTTCTTTTGTTCCTTAATTCAGTTTGATTTGAATTGTTGATAGATTGGCACACTGTTTCAGCTTATTTGAACTTTTGATTGAATAGAGCTTGTTAAAATGATGTCTGAACACAAAGTTACCCAAATTTAGATATTGTATGAATCTTCCTTGTATTGTGTCATGGAAACAAACCCAAGCAAAAGTTCCATTTTGAAGGGCCAATAAATCAAATTTTTAATTTTGTTTGTTCTATGTATGCTTCACGTATGAATTATTGAATTTTTAATCCTTGTATATGGGTTTATTTTGTACCAAGCTGGTCATAGCAGTTGATAATGGTCCTAGTTGTTCACCTTCCTCAAATTCCCTGTACAATGACCGTTTTAAGTAAGAATAACAAGTGTCAAACAACAATTCAATCTAAAACTTGCATTTTATTGGAAGTCTGGATCAGATTTTATTTTAATGCTCTCCTCCATACAAAAACATCAGAATAATGCACTTTGCTTGTCCTGTTTCCTTTCTCCATTGGCCTTTGAAGCATATGGTTGATCATCCCTTACACTCTTTGTCTTTGTTCCCCTGCTTGTCTACGATTTTCTGTTCGTCATACATAGATTGCAGAAGTAGGGATACCTATGTCATGTTCTTGCGCATTATACTACAATGTAAACCCAAGCAGTTCTCTTTACATACATCTTTTTTGTCTTTTCATTTGCCTTCATCAAGCAATGCTAAACTATTACTAGAGTGAGCATTAATGAATTATGCAGATTTCATGGGTTTAAGAAAAGTTGCTGAAATTTGTCATGAAAAAAAAAGTTGCTGAAATTTGATGAAGAAAAATATCTGCTGGTCATAAGATTTTTGAAAGGGAAAACACAGTTTGGTAAATTTTGGCAATTGGGTTCCAGCAGGACACTCTTATTTAGAGGCTCCCTATTATATTAATTTGATCTATTGCCCCTTGAAAAAAGGGGTTGGATTTAGCATACTGACTGAAGTTGTATTAGTGGAGTTTATCCTTCTACTTATGGTTACAAATTAAAGGTTTAATGAATATTTTGGTCTCTGCAAATAGGGTGAGATTTGGTTTTAGTCCCTCCAAAAAAATTTCTTAGGTTTTTGTCCCTAAACGTTTTAAAACTTTGAAATTTGTCCCTGCCGTTAGGTACCTCCGTTAAGTGATTACGTGGCAGACGAAGTGCCACGTAATCAGTGCCACGTGTATAAAAATATTAATTTTTAATTCCACAAAATTTTTTAAATAAGTTTTTAGTCCTTGCAAAGTTCACTAATTAAAAAAATATTCTTAGGATTTAGTCCTTGTAATATCATTTTTTTTTTGTAAATAGTACTTACCTTGTGGGATGCGTATCTTCCTCTATACTTGTTCGAATTGAATTAAAACTCTATCTTGTGGGATGAGTATCTTCCTCTATACACTTTAGGAAGATACAGTTTCGTTTATTTTGGATACATATAGTTTTAATTCTATTCTAGTTTCACTCAATTTGAACAAGTATAGAGGAAAATGTGAATCCCACAAAGTAAGGAGTATTTACAAAAAAATTGAAATTACAAGGATCCTAAGAATAATTTTTTACAGGGACTAAAACCAAAATTGGTGAACTTTGTAAGGACCAAAAACTTATTTAAAAAATTTTGTGGAATTAAAAATTAATATTTTTGTACATGTGGCACTGATGACAATTAGTAAACTTTATAAGGACCAAAATCTTATTTAAAAAATTTTGTGGAATTAAAAATTAATATTTTTGTACACGTGGCATTGATGACGTGACACTCCGTCTGCCACGTCATCACTTAACGGAGGTACCTAACGGCAGGGACGAATTTCAAAATTTTAAAACGTTTAGGGACCAAAACCTAAGAATTTTTTTTGGAGGGACTAAAACCAAATCTTACTCTATTTGTAGGGATCAAAATATTCATTAAACCCAAATTAAAATTTGAATCTTGGTAACTACTTTCTTCTTGATGAAATAAAGGAAATTGTATTATAAATATAGCAGGATCCTCGTCATTAGTGAGGGACTGTTATTGAAGAGGAGAGATATTTACCTTTCTACTTATGGTTACTAAATCGAAGTTTGAATCTTAATAACTACATTCTTCTTGGTTAAGTAAAGGAAACTGTATTGTATATGTAGCAGGATGCTCATCATCGGTGCCTGTTACTGATGAGAAGTAGATAGGACCCATCCACCAGCTAATCCTGCTTAACCATGTAATATATAATCAAACTTAATTATATGCTCCTAAAAGTATTACAAAACCCCATTTGTGAGGTTCCTGCGTTCTTTGCTTTTATGTAAGTAACATTGTTCTTTCATCAACTAGTGCGAAGCAAAAATCTCATCCACCAAAAGTTTGTCTAGTAAAAAGAGCATTATGTATAAAGAACACTCTACTAAGAGCGAATCCATTATGTAATACCTTGCAGAGGAAGCTCCTGCTTTATTTTGAGCTCATCATACGTCCTTACTCCTTAGCAAGTCCACAGTGTTCGAGTAAACTGGAAATATAATTCATGTTGGTATAAGTACTGATTTTGTTCCTATGCGTGTGTTCGGAACTGCTTTTGAGGATCTTGTGAATGTTTTTATTTTTGTGGGTTTATGCGTGCTCTTAGTCCAGCTCAATAACTTGGCCCTGTCTAAAGCTTCTTTAGCTGGGTTGTATTCTTGAAAACAAGTTTCATGTTTTTTTAGACTAGCTAGGGCAACACTTTGGGACGTTCAACTAGCCAAAATATTATGTAATATATTGAAACTTACAATTTTATGACAATTATTAACAAATTGTAAGTTTTTTTTTTTATATAAATTAATATTTTTTTGTATTGATATTATTCGTTTCAAAATATATAGTATAAAATAATAAAGAAAAAATTATATTGACCTTCTCTGAGATTTGATTTGATTGCACTCGACCCTCTTATTTCATAAACTACACATACCTCCTTTGAAGTTTATTGTGTCATGACACTTACCCCTTGAGGTTTAATGTTGTCACTACATCTACCTCCTTAGGTGACGTTTGGTATAATAAATATTTTATTGTCAGGTAAATTATATTCCTGAGAATGATGATATTCCCAGGAATATTAACAAAATATGTTTAGTTGGCATTTCAGTTTCCCGAAATAATATGTTGTATTCCCAATCTCATATTTGGTTCATTTAAAATATTCACAAGAATATATTTCACTTATTCGAAAGTAACCTTATAAAATAAAAAAAATTTAAAATAAAAGAAATGATGATTTATGAAAGCAAATGTAATTCATGTACTCCAAACAAATTATCCTTTTTTCATGTTTATAATTTAAAATGCATATTGATTGATAAAATGACAAACAAATTTGGGTATTTTGTGAGTATTATAGCACCATCCAAATCAACAGATTAAGCAAAACGCAAGAGTGTGAGTTCTGCCCCTTCATACTCTCACCATAAAGTATTCATCATCTCACAAACATTTTAAAGTCTTTTTTTTTTTTGTCTTATATATCCTTTTAACATCTTTATGGTTTATATATGTAAAATATTGATAAAATGATCCAAGTCACTTTCACTTTCAGGATGTTGACCAAAGTGCTGCCCCGCACGGCCGCACCGTCGCTAGAGAGAGAAAAACGTAGAGTCAAGAGGAAGATCGTGTAGAGCCAGAGAGAAAACGTAGAGGGAGAATACAAAGTGATTTAGTGGATACTGTTTAAAAAAATTATCCGGGGGTAATCAAGTAATTTAACTTCTAAAAAGTTTCACATTCTCTCCCAAAAATTTTATTCCCACCCTTATATATGGGAATATGATTTTCAATTTTCATTCATAAATTTTATTTCTGAACATCTTTTATATCTGAGAATATATTTTTTCTCCTATACCGAACATGGAAAAAGTTTATTCCCATGTCACATTCCCAAGAATATGAAAATATCTCTTGTATCAAACGTCATCTTAAGGTTTATGTTATCATTACACCCACACCTCCTACACATAAACTTAAAAAGATGTTGATATAATTTTTGAAAGAAAATGGTGTCAGATGTTATTAACCCACAGCTGTAATTAACCCAAATCTTAGGTAAGGTCAATGTAGTTTTCTCTATAAAAAAAATTCTCACACTTTGAGACTTTTATGACTTAACCATACATAACTTTTATAATATATATTTTCATAAATGTTGGGTTGACTTAATCTCGACCTGGTCACTAGTTGGGTCATTGCTTCGAGTTTAGATCTAATTTTTCGGCTCGGTGAAAAGATCTAGTTAAGTTTAGATCAAGTTAAACTTGACCTATGAACATCTCTATGTAGATATGTGCTTTCGATCGAGTTGCTTAGATAAATCAATCAAAATACACGTAAGTCATCACCTAACCTTAAAAAAAATATTAATTACTAATTTGCATATTTATATTAGGTAATACCACCTAAGAAAGTTTTTGCAACTTTTATTAGCATTTCCCATGAAAAAGAAATTGTTTCCTATGAAGTGCTTTGAAATTTGTGCATGATTTTTTTTGAAGAATGTACACTAACATCCCTTTTAAGTGTGTAAAGCATGCAATTATTGAAAGATCACCTTGTCTAAACATGTAAATTTCTTCTTGTAAATCTGATATGTGAAAAATATCCCTTTGATAGTACATGCTTCGCAAATCAGTCCAGATTTCCAAGGATGTGTCCATCCACAGAATGCTTTGCTGGATGGATTCATCTAAAGAATGAAGGATCCATGACATCATCATGGTGTTGCATCGATCCCATGCTGCATAATCTGCACTTGTAGGCTGAAAGTTTATTCTTGGTCTTCACAGACAATGTCATTGCTCTTGACCAAGAATGAAAATTATCACCCTTGAGTGTTGGTGACACCAAAGATGCTCTTGGACTTCCGCTTGGATGCATGTAGTATGGACTTGTAGGATCCACGAATAGATTAGGGTTCGCCGTGGAACTTGATAAATCATGAATCGATGAAGAAGAACCAAAAATTGATCAAGAATCGAGCAATCACCGCGAGGTGAGATATAGAGAAGAGAAATCAAAAACCGTCAAGTGATGAATCAGAAAAACTAGCACCATGAGGTGGGGAATTCGAGATCGAGCACTGTGAGGTGACGAAGAAAGCAAGAAATCATGCAGAGCAAAAGCTCCCATAAAAACTGTTGATACCATGTAGAGAAAAAGAAGCAAGATTTGGAGAGAAAGTGAACGAGGCAAAGAGAAACTTTGAGAGAAATGAATTCTCATTACTGAAGCTGATACACTCATCTAGCTTTATATACAAAGCACGTTAAATTGGATAAGTAAAGTAACTAACAAATTAATATATTTGAATAACTAACTTCTAGCTAGTGTTCTAACTGTTTCAAATTGTATCAACTACGTTGACATAAAGACTTGTTTTAGGGGAGATTAGTGCGATTTTAATATTACCATTCGGGGGATGTGAGTCTAATGATGACATAAACCTTAAAAAAGTGATTTGTGTAATTTTTAAAATAAGGGAAGTTCTCATTATAATTAAATCAAATTAATTTTGGGAAGGTAAGTGCAATTTATCTTTTTTTTTAATAATAAATGGAGGTAATAGCTCAAAAAAAAGAAAATTAAGTAATCTACACGAGTGTGTGGCACTCATATATTCTTGGGAAAACAAGGTGTCTAAATCCTAAAAAGAATCTTCAACAATAGTGAATAGTTTAGCAAAGAAATATCCGTATACATTATTTTCCCTTTGTTGCATGATTCACAATTAGGGATGGCAATGGGACGGGACGGATGTGGGATAGTGTTTCCCTCGCATCCATACCCGTCAATATTCATGGATATTTATGCGGGTATCCATGGATATCCGTGGGTATTTAAGAGTCTAAAATAAAAAGTAAAGAAAATAAAATTATACAACATAATATAGCAATATATTATATTAACATTATATAATATATTATATGTATTTAAAAAAATTATTATTATGGGTTTAACCACTAAAAGGTATGAAAAATAAAGAAAATAAAGTTTATTTCATCTCAAAGTGATAGAAGTTGTCATAATATATAATATATATTTAATAAAAAAATTATTATAAATATGTGGGTTCCCGTGGGACGGATAGTATGATCCCCATCTCCATTTAATAAATATACATTTACTATCCATTACGGATAATCCATGCGAATATCGGCGGAAGCAGATAATTTTGTCATCCCTATTCACAATTATCATCCAGTCATAATGATTAAAAAAATGAAAGCAAATATATTTTAAATAAAGCATATTTTTTAATGTTAATATTTTTTTTTATCATTTAAAATTTTTAAAGATGAAAAGGTATTAATTAAAATATTATAACAAAAAAAAATTAGTATTAATTTCTATATCAATGTAAACCTACTTTAGACTGACATCAGGTTATATTTTGACAACTCAGCTTTCCTTATCATATCACATTAAGGTTTAAATAATTTAATTCAATTAAAATAAAATAAAAAACTGAATCCCTGTTCTTCCTTCCCCAACCCCACCTTCCACACCCACCACCCTTCTCTCTCCAAGAAACTCAACTTTATTCCTCATATAAGACCTTGTCATCCGCAACCAAGTAAATCTCTCAGGTTGGTCCAAGACCCCAAATCTTGTAGCAAGATCTCTGTTATCCAAATAGAAGAAGGGGGGAGGTGGGGAAAGAAGAACGGTAAGAGGAAGAATAGGGCAAGGATTAGTTTTTTTCTTTTTTTAGGGGCGTTGTTATGGTTAGAGATGACAATTTTATCCATATCTATGGATATTCGCGGATAAAATCCATAATGGTTATCCATTTGGAGAGTTTAATGGGTACCCGCTGATTAATGGGTGGGGACGGATATTGAGGTACCTGCACGATGAAACTATAGTAATCTTAATGTTTTTAATCAAGAAGTTTGGTAGAAAAGCATTATTTTTATGCTATTGTTCTACAGTTTTATCAATCAAATATAGTGATAACCGATAATCAATGCAGCAATGATCATTTAATTAATTATTTGTTGACTCTTTGTATATTGATATATGGATAGGATATCCATGATATTGGATTTTTATGGTGAACCAATGCTAATAATTTTAATATCAGGTATTTTCTTTTTTTTATGAGTCCAACATTATGTAATTATATATTCTTGGTATATAGAGATATTGCTAATAATTAAATGAGCATTGATAAAATGATTCACTATTGAAATTTTAATATATCCGTGGATATCCGTAAAACCCGTGGATATCCGTAAAATCAGATAGAAACCCGTTTAGCGGGTACCCGCTTGAGCACAGGTGGGGATAGGGGAGTACTACCCGCACCCATCTCGTCCCGTTGTCATCCCTAGCTACGGTATCCTTGGAAAGTAAAGGGTTTGGATATCCTCTATCCAATTAGAATGTGTCATCCCAATTAATTGAGTCATGTAATGAAGCTAAATTCTTACAATCTAATTGGATCATATAAGCAAGGATATGATACCCAAGAGATATCATAGAATCTTTCTTTTTTAAATTAATTTTAATGTGATAAAATAAGGAAAGCTGAGTTGTCAAAATATATCCTATGCCAGCCTTAAAGTGATTTTAAAATGACAGTGTATATAAATTAAACTCTATGATTAAATTTAAATAAAAATTTGAAAACTTTTAAAAACATGTAAAATAAAAGTAAAAAAAAAATGAAAAAGGGCATTGCCACAGAACCCAAGCCCAAAAGTCCATAAGATCTGGCCCAGGCTTTATTGTATTTGGGAGCCCCATTGCAAGTTAAAAATAGGTTAAATTAATATTTTAATTTCTATACGTGACACCAGTTTCTATTTAATCTTTATCTGTAAAAAATTTTCAAATCAATATTTATATGTATAATTATTTTGAATTTGATCCTCACTATTTATTGATATTATAATGTAGTTATATAATAAGGACCAAATTAAAAGTGATTGTTACATGTAAGGACCAAATTAAAAATAATTGTCACGTATAGGGATCAAATTCAATTTTTTATTGTTGAATTCGATCCATCATTTTTAATTTGATCCCCATACTTAAACTCTAACAAATAATGTTATAATATTAATAAATTGCAATGATCAAATTAAAAATAAATATATATATAAAGACTGATTTAAAAATATTTTATATATAAAGACTAAATTAAAAATTAGTAATTCGTATTGGGATTAAAGATTACTTTAACATTAAAAATAAAAATTTATGCAGAGTTTGTTGTGTGAGTAACCTCTTTGGGTAACGAAAGTTTCTGTGTGTGTGTTTGTCTTGGGTGCGGTGCTGTGTCTTCTTCTCACTTGCTATGTTTTCCCTCCCTCACCTCACTTGACTCTCTCGTACCTTTGAGCTTGTCGGGACGATGAACGCACCCATTATCGGTTGGTTTTCTTCTTCCAATTTCTCTCTGCCCTTTTCTCCATTTCATTCTCTTCACACAATTTTTTACCGTAACCTCAATTTTCAGGGCACCTTACTCTGTTTCTATTTTTTATAATAAATAGCGCGCAGTTAATAAATATGTATTCCCCCTTGCCCTTGTGTTTATGCTATTCTTTCTTCTTCTTTTTCTGACATCATCATCATCATGATTATTATTATTATTATTATTATTATTATTATTATTATTATTATTTATTGTGTGGAATATTTTAGATCCGTTGCAGGGAGACTTCCCAGAAGTGATAGAGGAGTATTTGGAACATGGGTGTATGAAATGTATTGCCTTCAATCGTCGCGGTACCCTTCTTGCTGGTACTAATTCTCTCTTACCCACCACGACCTAGTTTTTGTTTATGCAAATAATCTTGTTGTCTTTTGAATGGCGAGGTTAAAATAACCGTTTTATCTAGCTAATTATACGTGGCAGTTAAGGATTCTATCATTAAAGATGGAGTGGAGTATGTGTTTAATTTTTAGAGGTTTGACTATTGGCTCCGTAGTGGAGAAATTTTTTAATGGGTACAAGTAGGAGACTAGGAGTATTTGTGTAAACAACTTAATTAAGCACTTATTCAGTGAACTTTTTTGAAATAAGCCAGAAAGAGCTCATTTTCATAAGCTTTTTTGATAAGCTTATTGAAATTAGCTAAAAAGAACTTATAAGAAGGTTATAAAATGTTTTCATAAGTTCATTTTCATACACTATTCTCATAGGCTCAAATAAGTTTTTTATAAGCTCTTCCAAATCACATGTAAAATTACATTTTGCTTTGCTGTTCTAGCAAATAGAGTTGCTGGTAAATTTTGTGTGGGGATTTTAAGCTGACTTTGTACCCGGGTAATGGTCAACGTCATGAATTCTTGTTACTTTACCATTATAATTGCTCTATGTCCCGGGGGAAAAACTTGGTATGAATGATGTGGTTCGTTAGATTATCTTTAGCACCTTCATTAAGGAACAATCTTACAGATAATTACAGATTAGTACTTTTGTAATTGTGGCTGTAATTGATAGACTTGTCTGGTCTGGTGTAGACATAGAATTCAGCATACTCTCTGTTTTCAAATTGGTATTAGTGCAGGTTTCCATATGTCTCTTTTGACAAACCCTAATCCGCTGTACCCACTGCTCACACGTGACTTTCCCTGCCATGCCTCAATTCCAGCATATTTTTTCCTTGTATTATGTTTAACTCCAATGTGTGTGTGTCTTTGTAAGTTGCACAATAAGAAAAAGCACATTCATACTGATTATGTTTTTCCAATATTGTGATCATGTGTAGGCACATTGTGTGTATTTGGTGGTGTATTCCTTGAGTTATGGCTAACTACAATTGTTGTATTTTCTAAACTTTCCTAGTGTAAATATCAGGATGCAAGTGGTTATAATGCATCAGACGAACTCTTGGACAATCATGCGTGGGGTTCCATTAACCAATTTTTTACTCTTTATGATGGTGCTTTTGTTGTATCTAAAACTATTCGGCTAGTATTAGCGAACAAAGTTGATTGTGAAATTCATACTTATAGTCTGTTTTTCTTGCCTTTCAGTGAAGGTAAAAGTGCATGGACTTTAATAATGTGCTGGCTGTAATTTTTATTCTTTTTTTCATATGGCCATTGCTTTTGTGGTGAATGAAGTAAAACCTTTGTGATTGTGAATTTGATCAAGATATAGGTGAGCTGCAGGAACTCAGTTGTAAAAGCAAAATCCATTAATTTTAAGTATTTGGTGTAAAATCATTCTAATAGATTTTATTTACACAACTTTTTTCTTTTAGGTTTAGATTTTAAGAGAAATTTTCATCAGTGTATTTCTTTCTGATTTATGTAGTAGTTCTTATTTTTAAGCATGGACTTATTGCATACTGTGTGCACATACTTTATTCCTATTTATTTGAATGTGGGTTGGATAAATATTATAGCAAGTGTTGAACTTCTATGAATTATTAATTGGGGTTATTATACATTATCAACTTTCTCATTTTTTATTCTTGATTTGATGATCAATTGAATCAGCTGGGTGCAATGATGGAAGTTGTGTTATCTGGGATTTCGAAACCAGGGGCATTGCTAAAGAGCTTCGGGATAATGAATGTTCTTCTCCCATAACTAGTATCTGTTGGTCAAAGTGTGGTAATCGAATTCTTGTATCTGCTGCTGACAAGTCATTGTCATTGTGGGATGTTACGAGTGGTAAGAGGATAACAAGAATAGTTTTGCAACAAACCCCTCTACAAGCTCGTCTTCATCCAGGTTCCTCTACACCATCTCTCTGCTTGGCATGCCCCCTATCATGTGCTCCAATAATTGTTGACTTGAATACGGGAAACACAACTTCACTTAAAGTTTCTGTCTCAGAGATATCCAATGGACCAACCCCTGCATCACGCAACAAGTGTTCTGATGGAATTACCTCCTTCACACCCACTGCTGCATGTTTTAGTAAGTATGGCGATCTGATTTATGTGGGAAACTCAAAAGGGGAAATTCTTGTAATTGATTATAAAGATGGCGAAGTGCATGCCATGGTTCCTATCTCTGGTGGGTCAGTAGTGAAGAACATTGTGTTCAGTAGGAATGGACAATATCTACTAACAAACTCAAATGATCGGATAATCAGGATCTACGAAAATCTTCTACCCTTGAAAGATGAAGTTAGAGCCCTTGATGACCTGAATGAGAGCCTCAGTGATCTAAATGGTGTTGAGAAGCTGAAGGTTGTAGGGTCAAAATGTTTAACTTTATTCCGGGAGTTTCAAGATTCAATCACAAAGGTGCATTGGAAAGCACCCTGCTTCAGTGGTGATGGTGAGTGGGTTGTTGGTGGTTCTGCTAGCAAAGGAGAGCACAAGATTTACATATGGGATAGAGCTGGGCATCTTGTGAAAATCCTTGAAGGACCTAAGGAAGCCCTTATTGATTTAGCATGGCATCCTGTACGTCCTATTGTTGTATCTGTTTCTTTGAATGGCATAGTTTATATCTGGGCTAAAGATTACACTGAGAACTGGAGTGCATTTGCTCCCGATTTCAAAGAGCTTGAGGAAAATGAGGAATATGTCGAGCGAGAAGATGAATTTGATTTGATTCCCGAGACTGAGAAGGTAAGAGAGTGCTAGATTCTTCATGCAGGTCTTTGGTTTCTTTCTTTTCTCCTTTCCTTTTTTAGTCCTAATCGTAAGTTCACATGCTTGCAGGTAAAAGGATCTGATGTTAATGAAGATGAGGAGATTGACATTGTAACTGTGGAGAAAGATTCTGCCTTCAGTGATTCTGATATGTCTCAAGAAGAGCTATGTTTCCTGCCAGCAACTCCAAGTCGTGATGTTGCTGAGCAGCAAGAAGACAAGTTCTTAGAAAGTTCTTCAAAGCTGGTGGACAGCAATAACTCTGGATCCCCACTTTCAGAAGAGGCTGGACCAAATGGACATATGATGAATCACGCTTCAAGTCCAGTTGAAGGTAACATCACGCCTTGCATGTAACTGGGATTCCCAGAATCCCAATTTCTATTTAAAAAAAAAAAAAGTATTGAACAACCATTTTATAACTCGGGCAGCAAATTTATTTCATAGGACTTTTATTCGAGTTTTGGTTTCTTCCCTCATGTTGTTTTTGGAATCTGCACCTCTGAACTACATAGAATCTGTTATTAAAAAACAAAAAGGTACTATTGTATTGTCATTTTGTTTAAATATGGCCTTTAAATTATTATTATTTTGCAGATGATGCTGGGGGAACACGCATTAAAAGAAAGCGGAAACCTTCAGAGAAGGTGTTGGAGTTGCAGGCTGAAAAGGTCAAGAAACCCTCAAAATCTAGCAAATCATCAAAATCTAAAAGTAAATCTTTGGTTGATCAGGATAATAATGGTAATGGTTTTTATGGTGATGAGATTTCTGATGAGTAATGGCAGATTGCAAATTATTTTGTATAAAAACATGTCTACTATATTATCTTGTCTTCTAATTAAATTAACAGACCAATTCTAAGTAGGAGTCAAATGTCTTGATGAATCATTCTTTAATAGGAATCCTACATTATTACATCTCTTACTAACTAATTAATTATCCACTATTATTTAATCAAATGAATATGGGTTAATCCATCATAAACGATATACCTAATATTGGTATCTGAGTCATGTATCCTAACAAAAAGGGTGGAGGATCCTTTATTTTTTCTTCATTTCGTTTCTAATTTTTTTTATGAGGATATATATAAGAACATATTAATGGAATTTTGGATGGGACCAATAGGTTGTGTGCTTATCGAATGATTAAGTTATGATTTTGTTATATAATGTAATTGTGATTTATTTGTCCAGTGTATATGTTGCCAGTGGCCAAGACAGATGCTTTTTCATTTCTTTCTTTCTTTTTTTCTAGACTTCCGTAACAATTTGTTTTTGCTATAATCGTTGAGACTATTGGCCAAAATGCCCCGCGGTTCTACTTGATTATGAAGTTTATAGAATTTGGCATGCTTGTTCTACAATATTGAAATGAAACTTGTGCAAATAATCATGTGAAAGGAAATAGACATGCCTTTATCTATGGTGTAATTGAGGAACGAAACTTGTAAGAAGCATAAATGCCTAGTGCCACTATTAGAACCGTTGCACTCGTATATATTAGCCTCTGCTTATCTTCTTCATTGAACCTCTTTATCAGACTTGTCATAGCTTGAGAAGCAGAAGCTGCTACCTCCTTGATTCTTTTCCCTTTTGATTCAATATCTTCCTTTCTATGAATCCCTTCATCAGCTTCTCTAAATTTGCTATTCTTTTCCTTTTCTTTGCCCTTTCCCTTGCTTTCCGCTGATTCTTTTGTTTCTTTTTAGCTTTCCATGACAACCTTCTGATCAGGTGGCTTTCCTGATGCAGAAGTCTCCCCATTATCTTAGTTACTTTCTTTTCAACCCTTTTCATTTGGCCGTTTTCGGCAATTGCCCCTCCAAACTTTTCTCCTGTTTGATGTATGGTATCTCTTGTACTTGTCAATTTTTGAGGAGTTCCTTGTTGATCCTTCTGAGGCATGAAATCATTTTGGCGGGGTTGAAGTCTCATAAGCTTGTTTTTTACTCTCAATTGTTGATTTTGGTTCCTGAGAAATTCCCACTTTACCCTTTCCAGATTCTAATACCTCAGCATAGTGTCTCTTTCTTGTTCAACTGCAGTGGTAGGTTTTGGAGGAATGACCTGGACCATCTCAGGTTTTGGTTCAGTCGTATGTATTGGAGATTTTAGTACTTCTTGTTCAGTTGGTTTCAGTTACTTAGGGGCTTCCCTTGAAATGACCTTTTGCATTATAACACTAAAAATTCCTCCTTAAGCTTATTCACATCATAGTTCACATGAACTGGATATGCAATATTAAAACGGATGAATTTGTTATCACCAAGTGATTCGAACTCCTATGTTAGTTATGATCAATATTTCTCGTGCAAAGACTTGTATAATATACTCCCTCCAAACCTATATATAAGCAAAAAAACCTAATTTCACATGTATTAAGAAAGTTAGTTATAATAGTTTAATTGTCTTGATTTGTGTAAAAAATAAGTTATAGTTACTAAACTACCCTTTCTTGGGAGTGTATAATTCTATTGGAAGTTGTGTCTTGGGAGTGTATAATGCTCTTAAAAAAATAAAAAATTATTAACCAAAGGGTATTTTTGATACAATGGCATTAAATAGGGTTGATTTGATTGATTTTTGCTTATAGTTGAGTCCAAAAAATTTAAGTACTTTCTTGTTTATAT
The DNA here is from genome assembly GCA_039655645.1 of Ammopiptanthus mongolicus. NCBI lineage: Eukaryota > Viridiplantae > Streptophyta > Magnoliopsida > Fabales > Fabaceae > Ammopiptanthus > Ammopiptanthus mongolicus. The sequence goes on along the minus strand of CM077346.1, from coordinate 23,800,295 downwards.
ATAGGTCCAGAGGGAGTAGGTGACTAGACAACTTCAGATATCCGGTGAACGCAGTAATTAATGACATAATATTTTGTTAACATAATATCAAATGGAGGCAAAATAACGAGTTAGTATGTTACATAACGCATGAAGTAAAGATTGATAGATTTGTTGCATTTTAATGATAACTCAAAAGAAATGCATGATAAAAGGAAAGGAAGGACATGGTTTTGTGGCTGGTGAGGTAATTAAGTTAGCCAAACAGACGAGGAAGGTGAATAAGCAGGATGTATGATTCTGGGGTCTCCTTTGTTTCTAATTTAGGCTGCAAATCATCATAGGTGAGGTTGGATTGCAGGTAGACATTACCAACAATTGCTTTGTGTTTATCTTGATGGAATTTCCCAATTGTTTTCGGAGCAGACGTGCTCCCTTTGTTATGGGTTTATAGTTTCCTCTTTTTATGGGAAATTCGGTTACATATTGTGGTCCATTTTGGGTCTGTGTTTAACCCACTTTCTAAGCATTATTCAGTAACTTCCCCACTCTCCCATTATCCCACTTCATGCTCCACGTTTCTGATCTCTGTGATGGGCGGAGGTCTATAAATTAAACGGGTTGCTCTCTGTTTTGGGACACTGAACCTACTCCTCTCTTCAGCATACAAACACCATCGAGTATGAGTGAGTAAGGGTTTGGGAAAGCCAAGACAGAACCGGGTTGGCATTACGCCGTAAACGGGTTACAGCGTAAAATCAAGGAGCTTTGAAAGCAAGCAGAAAGCGGGTGAAGTGTTCGTGCAAAAGGTCTAAGAGCAAAAGGAACCAGAAGTGGAAGAAGAGAGAATCAAATAGCAATGGCGGGAGGTTGGTTTTCTAGATCTGTTTTAGCTTCCGCTGTGTGATCTGAGTATGTTATTTTGGATTGTATAACATGTTTGAATCACTGTATTAGATTTACATTTGGTATAAAAGCCTTGTTTATGCCTCTGCCTTGCTTGCTCTTCTTGTGCGGTTTTGAGTTTCGAAAAATTTCAGTATATGGGGATTGTGATTTGGACCATTTTAATTCGAACTAAAATAGGAAATCATATGCAAATCGTTTTTCTATGCTTTCTGTGATTTTAAATGGTGATTTTGGTGTTGAAAATGATTGAAAACTGTCGGGTTTTACATCAGGATCGCGGGTCGTAACCGGGTCAGAGTGACCCGGCTCAAGGTTGAAGACAACCTGAAACGAGGTCGTTACGGGAGTAACATTTTTTGAAACAAATCTGTTTCACGGGTTGAGTAATAATAGGCTTGCGTGATCATGGTGCAGAGTAATGGTTTATCTATATGCAAATATTATTATTTTATTCCTTTAAAATTGAAATCAACCTTTATGAATCTGTCAACGTCAATTGAATGGATTGCTTATTTCTTCTTCACGGGTTTTTGTATGGTATGTGTGACAGATGGGTCATTTCAAGTATGCATATATATTATTATTTATTCATTACTGAAATATGTCAGTATGTAATTTGAGATCACCGCATATGTCAAATTTAAATAATATTTATGCATCGATTTTGTCTTATATGCATGATGTAAAGAATGACATTCTGACTATGTGCATATATGTTAAAAGTTTATTCATTTATATGAAATCTATGTATGAAATTATGACTATTATGTGTCAAAGTTACGGTAGTAACATATATGCTTAGTCATTTAATCTATTTGCATGATCAGGATGTTATTATGCAAATATTTAGCTTAATTTAATGTTAAGTTATTAATATAATTTTAATTAATTAGGGAGTAGCCACAGCATCTTTAATTAATTAGAATTATATATCAAGTTTTATAATCACATTAAAACATTCATTGTAATTAATCATATGTGATGTAATAAAATCTACCCACAGAATTTTGTTATATTTGTATGATTAGTTAGGATAAAATATCAGATTATATTTCTTAATCTACCCACAGGAATTAAGAAAATGAGCATAATTTGATAGTTTTATCATAAGGTTACAATATGAATCTAATTGAGTAGGACTTTAGCCCACTGGCAAGTTTTATGTCTCTAGATCCATGAATTAAGACATGATTTACATTGGTAACATGATATTTATTTTAGTCTCAAATTATATAATGAGCATGTATAATTGTTCTTTGCAGTTATTCAACCTGCGAATTTTTCTGATATTAAGTGTGATATTCCCGAATTAAGAGGTGACAACTATAAGGTTTGGAAGGAGAGAATTCTTCTCCATTTGGGCTGGATGGACATTGATTATGCTATTAGGAAGGACGAACCACCGGGTATTACTGAAACCAGTGAGCCAGATGCTGTTGATCTTTATGAAAAATGGGAGAGATCTAACCGTCTCTCTGTGATGTTCATAAAGACCAAAATATCTGCTGGTATCCGTGGTTCTGTCGACCAGCATACTAAAGTTAAGGATCTTCTGAAAGCCATTGATGAGCAGTTTGTCACATCTGATAAGGCGCTTGCCAACACCCTAATAATATAGTTCTCATCCATGAAGCTCATTGGGATAAGAGGAGTGCGTGATCACATCATGCGCATGAGGGATATAGCGGCTCAGCTGAAAGCTTTGGAGGTTACCATGTCAGATACTTTCCTAGTGCACTACATTTTGTGCTCCCTGCCTCATCAATATGGCCCTTTCAAAATCTCTTATAACACACATAAGGATAAGTGGTCAATTAATGAGCTATTGACTATGTGTGTTCAAGAAGAGGAAATGTTGATGATGGAGGAGGGCGAAAGAGTGAACTTGACTTTTGAAGGAAAGAAAAGGAAGGATCATCATGCCAAAAATAAGGGCAATATTCCTCCTCAGCCAGTCATAAAGAAAGAGTCAAAGTGTTTCTTTTGCAAGAAGAAAGGGCACATGAAGAAAGACTGCATAAAATTTAAGAACTGGCTCGACAAGAAAGGTACTCCATTTGCATTTGTTTGTTATGAATCTAATATGGTTAGTGTTAATCATAACACATGGTGGATTGACTCTGGTTCTACAATCCATGTTTCTAATACCTTGCAGGGTATGGAAAACCTAAGGAAGCCAGTGGGAAGTGAACAATACATCTATTCAGGCGGAAAGATGAGTTCACATGTGGAAGCCATTGGGACATGTAGTTTAGTCTTAAGCAGCAGCTTTATTTTATGTTTAGAAAAGACCTTTTATGTTCCTAGTTTTTCTAGAAATTTGATTTCTGTTTCAAGACTTGCACCTTTGGGTTTATCTTTTATTTTTTCGGATTCTGGTTTTACTTTGTCAAATAAATCTGAAGTTGTTGGTTTTGGTGAATTACTTGATGGTCTTTACTATATTAAATTGCCAAATGATGCTGCTTATAATTCTATGCATGTTACTTCTGGGTTAAAACGATGTGTTGTGAATGAGGAATCCTCTATGTTGTGGCATTGGAGATTGGGACACATCTCCATTGAGAGAATTAAGCGATTAGTGAATGAAAGAGTACTTAGTACTTTGGATTTTGCTGATTTTGAGACTTGTGTGAATTGCATTAAGGGTAAGCAAACTAACAAGTCTAAAACCGGTGCAAAGAGGAGCTCGAACCTATTGGAAATCATACATACTGATATTTGTTGTCCAGACATGGACGCAAACAATCCGAGATACTTTATCACCTTCATAGACAATTATTCACGATATATGCATCTCTACTTACTTCGTTCTAAGGACGAAGCTTTGGACGCCTTTAAGGTATTTAAGGCTGAAGTGGAGAAGCAATGTGGAAAACAAATTAAGATCGTGAGATCCGATAGGGGTGGAGAGTATTATGGTAGATACACAGAGAATGGACAAGCACCTGGTCCATTTGCGAAGTTTCTTCAAGAGCATGGGATTGTTGCCCAATACACTATGCTTGGTTCTCCGGATCAGAATGGTATAGCAGAAAGGAGAAACCAAACTTTAATGGACATGGTGAGAAGTATGAGGAGTAACTCAAAACTTCCTCAATTCTTATGGATTGAAGCACTAAAGACGGCTGCGTATATATTAAACCGAGTTCCGACCAAGGCTGTCTCAAAGACACCTTTTGAGTTATTCAAAGGTTGGAAACCGAGTTTGCGACATATACGCGTTTGGGGATGCCCGTCTGAAGTGAGAATTTATAATCCACAAGAGAAGAAACTAGACCCAAGGACTATTAGTGGGTATTTCATTGGATATGCGGAAAAGTCCAAAGGTTATAGATTCTATTGTCCATCGCATAGCACTAGGATTGTGGAATCAAGAAATGCAAAATTTCTTGAAAATGACTTGATCAGTGGGAGTGATCACCTTCAGGACATTGCTCCTGAAAAGGATCACTATGAAGCTCAACCCTCTGGATCAGGTGATAGACCGATCGTCTTTCACGCCCCTCAAGTACAAATGGGTGTTAGACAACCAATCATTGAAGTTCCACAAGCTGGTGAAAATGATCCTGTAGATCAAGTTGTAGAAGAGGAACAACAAGACCATGTTGAACAACCGGTTGAGCAACAAGTTCCTCAAGAAGATAATGAGGCAACATTAAGAAGATCTACTAGAGCTAGAAGGTCAGCAATTCCTAGTGATTATATTGTGTATCTGCAAGAATCGGACTAAAGCATTGGAGCCGAAAATGATCCTGAAAGGTTTTCACAGGCCATGAGTTCTAAGGAATCGAATTTGTGGTATAATGCCATGAAAGATGAGATAGATTCTATGGCATCTAACCAAGTCTGGGATCTCGTTGAGTTGCCTAATGGTGTAAAAACCGTTGGATGTAAATGGGTCTTTAAAACAAAGAAAGACTCACAAGGCAACATTGAGAGACATAAGGCAAGACTTGTCGCCAAAGGATTCACTCAAAGAGAAGGAATCGACTACACAGAGACATTTTCTCCTGTATCCAAGAAAGATTCTCTTCGAGTAGTTATGGCATTAGTAGCTCATTTTGACTTTGATTTACATCAAATGGATGTGAAAACAGCATTCCTCAATGGTGACCTAGAGGAAGAGGTTTACATGAAACAACCTGAAGGATTCTCCTCTAGTAATGGTGAGCACTTAGTCTGCAAGCTTAATAAATCCATATATGGATTGAAACAAGCCTCCCGCCAGTGGTATGTAAAATTTCATGATGTCATCACTTCATTCGGGTTTGAAGAGAACATCATGGATCAATGTATATATCACAAGGTCAGTGGGAGTAAGATTTGTTTCCTTGTGTTATATGTGGATGATATTTTGCTTGCGACTAATGATAAGGGTATGTTATATGAGGTGAAACAATTTCTCTCGAAGAACTTTGATATGAAGGATATGGGAGAGGCATCTTATGTCATTGGCATTAAGATCCATAGGGAAAGATCTCGAGGCATTTTGGGTTTGTCTCAGGAGACCTATATCAACAAAGTTTTAGAGAGATTTAATATGAAGGATTGTTCACCGAGTGTAGCTCCCATTGTGAAGGGTGATAAACTGGATTTAAGTCAGTGTCCCAAAAATGAGTTGGAGCGGGAACACATGAATAACATTCCATATGCTTCAGCTGTTGGAAGCCTTATGTATGCTCAGGTTTGTACCAGACTTGACATTGCATATGCTGTTGGAGTATTGGGAAGATATCAGAGTAATCCAGGTGTTGACCATTGGAAAGCTGCAAAGAAAGTGATAAGATATCTTCAAGGAACAAAGAACTACATGGTCATGTACAGACGGACTGATGATCTGGAAGTAATTGGCTACTCCGATTCAGACTACGCTGGTTGCATTGATAGCCTGAAATCAACATCTGGTTATGTTTTTATGCTAGCTGGTGGAGCTATATCTTGGAGAAGTGCAAAGCAGACCTTGACTGCTACTTCCACTATGGAGGCTGAGTTCGTTTCTTGTTTTGAGGCTACCTCGCATGGTGTATGGTTGAAGAGTTTCATATCCGGGCTTAGAGTCGTGGACTCTATTTGTAGGCCATTGAAGTTGTACTGTGACAACTCTGCTGCGGTATTTATGGCTAAGAACAACAGAAGTGGAAGTCGAAGTAAGCATATTGACATCAAGTATTTAGCCATAAGAGAACGTGTTAAGGAAAAGAAAGTGGTCATTGAACATGTTAGCACTGAGTTGATGATTGCTGATTTTTTGACTAAAGGCATGCCACCAAAGAATTTTAGGGATCATGCAGTACGAATGGGACTTGGTTCTATGATGTAATTTTCGTTGTACGTACATTTATTGTTTTCGATGAAACTCTTATTCAGTTTGATGTTTTTTCATATGTTTTTGTGCACATATTTGTCTATTTAGAGAAATATCATTTGGTTAGGACCTAGAATGAACATATGGTTTATTCATTAAGTTAAGGGCAAATATTAAGAAACTTGATATATTGTGATACATGGAAGATAATACTCGCTATTAGAGGACCTATCGCTATGATTCATATATTTTGTTTCTTATTATGATTGATGTTGGGATAAATGGACCAAGTGGGAGAATGATGGAATTTCCCATTGTTTTCGGAGCAGACGTGCTCCCTTTGTTATGGGTTTATAGTTTCCTATTTTTATGGGAAATTCGGTTACATTTTGTGATCCATTTTGGGTCTGTGTTTAACCCACTTTCTAAGCATTATTCAGTAACTTCCCCACTCTCCCATTATCCCACTTCATGCTCCACATTTCTGATCTCTGTGATGGGCGGAGGTCTATAAATTAAACTGGTTGCTCTCTGTTTTGGGACACTGAACCTACTCCTCTCTTCAGCATACAAACACCATCGAGTATGAGTGAGTAAGGATTTGGAAAAGCCAAGACAGAACCGGGTTGGCATTACGCCGTAAACGGGTTACAGCGTAAAATCAAGGAGCTTTGAAAGCAAGCAGAAAGCGGGTGAAGTGTTCGTGCAAAAGGTCTAAGAGCAAAAGGAACCAGAAGTGGAAGAAGAGAGAATCAAATAGCAATGGCGGGAGGTTGGTTTTCTAGATCTGTTTTAGCTTCCGCTGTGTGATCTGAGTATGTTATTTTGGATTGTATAACATGTTTGGATCACTGTATTAGATTTACATTTTGTCTTTGTTTCTATTTCAGAAAACCATAGGCAATGCTTTAATGGAACTTGAATGAGATTTGCGGGTTCCGATATTTGTAGTGTACTGATCAAGAGTTGATGATGCTGGGTTTTCTTAAAAATGAAAGTATTCCTTTTTTTTACTGCTTAGTGTTTTGACATGGTTAAACTTTGAATTTCCCCTAGTCCCCTTTGTGAATATAACTTAACTTCTATGATAAACAAAGTAAAAGTTCTTTGTTTGGCTCATGCACTTAAAGTTCTACCAATATATTGATAGATTGATTATTTTTAGGTTGGAGAGGTAGAGGTATGGCAAGGGATATAAATTTCGTAATACATATTACTCATGATATAATTGTTCCATGATATATATTGGACAAAAGACTCTTCCGTGCTTTAGAGGTATTGATCAAGATTGATTAGCCGTGTCTCCTTCTAACTTGAAAGTATAAGATAATCCTGTACTTCGGAATTGTGCTGTACGCTTAGATCCACAAGTTACAGCATAAAGAGATCAAAAGTGTAATCTAAACTTAAAGATGAAAGACCATTGTAGAGTCTTTGAAGCTTAAATGGCCTGAATTGCCAACGGGTTTAGCTTAGTAAGTCTCATGTTGGATGAGTATATAGATAAAATGCCCTTTATAACGACCTCGACAATACTTTTCTATTGAGCTAACTTCTGGCTGCCCCGCCCCCAAATAAACCTTCTGCACTGCCCTATCTATATATCATTACAAATATAATATATTGAGGCAGCCAGTCTGCCACAAGATCAGCATAGCTGCATACGGTATATGTGATTGAAGTTAATACCGATTTAGCTAAAATTACATCTTTATGTACACTATATATCAGTTTTTTTTATGTAGACATTTTGAGAAAAAACTTATTTATATAGATGAGAAATGTTAGCAACACTCTTTTGAACACTCTCGAACACACTCTTTATTATTGGATAAATTTCACGTGAGACTTACTAAATAACATGGGCCCACTCCCTATATAGTGGGTCCCATATGAAATCACCCAATAACAAAGAGTGTGTTGGAGAGAGTATTTAAAATAAAAGAATGTGTTGCTAGAATTGCTCGTATATAGATAATATAGTTTATAGGAAGTGTTATACGGACAGAGGCAAATTTTAAATTACTCTTTTAGGTGTATACCATCTTAATATCAAATACTATGTCATAAAATTATTTTGTAGTTTTCTTTTAAGTTTGAACTACTTCGGTTATCAACTTATCCACTTAGAGCATGTTTGGGAAAGATTGATTTTTCTCATTTCAGTTATTTTTTGGCTAAAAAGTTGTTTCATACATAATCTATTATGTTTGACAATTAGCTTAAATTTATAAAAAAAAACTTCTTTTAGGGGGAAAAAGCTGTTTTATGTCATCTAATTTGTTTTAGCTTAAGATTGTTGTGATTTGATTATTTTTCATTATCAAAACTCTCTTCCCTATTTATCCCTACAAAACTAACTTCCAAATAAATATTATTAAATTATACAAATAACTTCATACCCTTTTTCGTAATTTATTCTGTAAAAGTGATTTTTTTGTACCATCCAAAAGAAATAGATTATCTTAAAATCGATTTTCAGCATGCATACCCAAACAAAAATAGATTATGATTATAATCGATTATCACAATAATTGATTATACATATTATCGATTATTAGTATAATCTATTTTTTCCAGCTTTTCCAAATTGGATCAGCTGCGAAAATTTGATTATTTTAATAATCGATTATCCATATAATCGATTATAAATATAATAGAATCAGTTTTATGTTTGGATGTGTTTGCTGAAAAACGATTATAAGATAATCTATTTCTTTTAGGTTGTGTAAAAAAATCACTTATAAATAGTAAATTACTAAAAAGGTATGAAATTATTTATATAATTTAATAATTCGTTTACTAGTTAGTTTTGTAGGGGTGAAATAAGAAGAATGTTATTGGTTTCAAAATAATCTAACAGCTTTTTAAATAAACTTCAAACTTCTAGCTTCTCTAAAAACAATTGTTTTGAAATTTAATCAATTTACTCAAACATACTTGTTTCTACTAAAAAATAGTTTTTACCATGTAAAATAGCTGTTTGGAAAAGATTTAATCAATCTTCCCCAAACACCCTCTTTATCCCCCCTTTGAGATGATAGTTTATATATAATCAAGTAAGATTACAACTTTGTGTTTGCTGTTCGTATAGAATATGAGTCATAGATTGTTGTGACGTGCTCTTATGCCACCACGATTTCGATTACACTTTATCATTTCATGTGCAAGTGTGACAAGATGACTGATATAGAACTAGTTTTAGGTTCACCCTGAGGAGGCAAACCTATAGGATACATAAGCTCCCAATGCAGCAATGACTAGAACTGCAGCACCCATATTTACAACTAAATGTTTCTCTTCTTCATTCCATTTCCCTTCTGCTATTCTTGTAACAACCTGGGAAGCAGAAGCAGCCAATTCTCTGATTCCAATACTCCCTACAGTGTCAATGATATCCTCTTTGCTCTTCTCTGGAACTTTTGGACCAGAAGGTTCTGCTAATTCCTTGGGTGACACTTCACTAGTCCTCTTTTCTTTTTCTTTAAAAATAGCCTTCTCCATATCATTAGGCTTCCCACCTTCTTTAACTTCCTTCTTTGACATCCTTTCCTTCTCAGCATATTCAGCCACAGTATTTTCCTCTAATTGCTTTTTTACTGTTGCTAGTTTGGTCTTTAGCCCAATTTCCTTGGGTGACACATCATTTGTCCTCATTTCTTTTTCTTTAGAAATAGCCTTCTCCATATCATTAGGCTTCCCACCTTCTTTAACTTCCTTCTTTGAGATCCTTTCCTTCTCATCATCTTCAGCCCCAGTCTTTTCCTCTAATTGTTTTTTTACTGTTGCTAGTTTGGTCTTTAGCCTAATTTCCTCTCGACCCTTTTCTTCTGCTGGGTCTTTTGTAATTGTTGTTAATGTTGGTTTTGGCTCAACTTCCTCTTGATGACCCTTTTGAGGCTTTTCATCTGTTTGGGTTTTGGTTGCCAATGGTATTCTTGGTTTTGGCTCAAACTCCTCTTCACCCTTTTCAGGCTTACCTATTACTTTAGGTCTTTTCACAGTTTCCTCTTGACCCTTTTGAGGGATCAAAGCTCTCAACACCTTCTCATCTTCTTGCTTTAGGCTCTCAACAGGCCTCTTAGATGATGTGTCTTCTTGAGTGCCCTTTTGTGCCTTCAAGTCATCAAGGCCTTCTACAGGGCTTGGTAGTGAAGCTTTGTCTCTTATTGGTTCTCCCACTTTATTAGTTGTATCTTGTGGTGGAATGGTCTCTTGGGCCTTTTCAGGCTTTGCTTCAGGTACAGCTTTCTCTGAAGGATCAGGTGGGCCATTTTCTTGGGTTGTTTTCACTTCTTGTTTAGGAGACACTTGTGAAATGAGCTTCTTTGGTATTGTTAGGATGAGAGTTCCAAGTTCAAACTTGCCTTGAAGTCTCCCTGCCTCACAATTTTCAGGAATAGGATATGTTTGGTCAAACCGGCTCCATCTATTACCTTGTATTGGTCGTTCTCCAGAAATCCTCACCATTCGGGAAGAGCCCGTATATGTAATCCTTACACGCTCCCTTGTGTAACCTACAAAGTAGAAGGGAAAGATAATATTGTAATTTACATCAATCCACTTGAGGAACATTTACAAGAATTCTCTAGGTGGCTTTTTTACTACAAGAAATGTTATTTTTGAAATAAATTATTGAAAAACAACTAATTAAAAACATATTTTTGATATTACAGTTTTGATATATATATATATATATATATATATATATATATATATAATATAGCTGTCCAATGTTTAGTAGTCAATTAATATCCTGATTGACTATAATTTATGTTGTTAACTGATGTTAAATGATATAACGGGAGACATAAGATGATAATAAACTTATGAGTTTAATTGTTATGCATTGTTAGCGTAAACAAATCAATCAGAAATCATGGTATGGATGACTTTTAAGGTAATTAGGATAAGAATAAAACATTTTAGCTGATATGTCATATTATGATAAGTTGTTAGTATAAAAAAATCTTTACACTGACTGTCCATACCAATTAAATCCTAAACGTATTTAAGAATGCAAAATGTATGAAATTAGATGTATTCATTTGGAAATTCGTGTCACTCGAGGGCATATTTACTTATAATTAAAGAAAAATCGTAAGTAAATTGGCTAGCATGAAAACAGAGTGTAATAATTAACAATACACACCAGGAAGATAGACATGCAGAAGGTAACTTTCCGGGTTTTCTTTCATCTCTGATTTGGGATGCAAAGTCTCATGCACACGACGAAGAGAAGGTTGTGTCCGTAAAGTTGGCGTCCTTGGCCTCATAGCCATAGCTTTAGAATTTGTGCTATATAGATTAGTTTTATACTTCACCAAATTGTGCTTTGAATTCTACTAGGCAGGTTATTGGTTTGTTATATGTATATTTAATTTATATATAGTTGAAGGTCTGGACATTGTTGGGGTTAAACGGGTTTCTTGTCAAAGAGACTAATCCTTCTCGTACGCTTTGGTTAGTTAATGTAACTGGGTTGGGTTTCCCCGTCCCTTGCTGAGCTAGAATTTATATATTAGCCATTAGGTATAACTTCTTTGGCAAAAAATGTAGTTGTTCTTTGTTTTGCCCACAAACTAACTGAGCTACCCATCCAATATTCATGTATCATTATAATGTTAAATAGACGTAGTTGCTTATTGTTATAGGCTTTGCCCACTCTGGCAAATTCAGTCTGTGACTATTCACAATTTTCTCTCTCTCAATCTTCTATCTTTTTTCTCCGTATGGAAATTGCCAACTTTTCTTTTTGCATTTGTTCACGATATATATATCTTTTAATTTTCGCTATCAATGACTAAGCTAAAAGATTTGGAGTTTAGTGTCGAAAAATGAAATTCTTCCTGTTTTTTACTTTCTTTACAACCCTTTTAAAACCTACTCTATGACCATTTATCATCTAACCTTTTGTCTCGAAAACAATAATGAGTAGATAATTAATGATTTTAAAATAGGTATAAAAAAAAGGCGTAAAAACAAAAATATGAGAATATAATTGCCCTTTAGTCTCTCCCTATGTATCATTTTTCTTTTCCATTTTTTCCCTCATTACATTATATTCTTTTATTAAGAGAAAATAGGAGATGGGGGTTAAAAGTTAAAACAAAAAATAATGCAAACAGACATCACTAATAAGCACATCGCTTCTTCTTTTTTTTTTTTTGAAAGAATAAACACATCACTTATTCACTTTGTATCTGTGAGTTGGCTGAATCAAAATATACTTGTGTAAAACGAAATGAAACCAACTAATGCTATGTTTGGATTTGCGGTGAGTGAGTCTTGAATCGCGTTCAACCACATTTGACTGGGGTTTTTCAAAAGCTAATATTTATAGCTTTTGAGTTTTCGTCGTGCTTCTGGCAGTATTGACGCAAATACAAACACGTTATAAGATGATCGAAATTGCATAAATATAAAGTGATGTACATATATAGTATATACAGTGTATAACATTGTTTTAATGTTATGTAAGTTTTCTTTTACCAGAAAAAAGTTTTAATTCTTTTAATAATTACACATATATACCACCTTATATTTCTATAATCTTTATTATTAAATTATAACTTTAACTTATCTTATTTTTTATAAAATAATATGTTAATTTTAACATGTAGGATGCGAGATAATATCCACTTGATGGGTCTTTGATTTGATGTTTTGGTCAAATTGCATATTAGTGAGTGTTTGAAAAAGATTCTGTCACAAAAAACAACTTTTATTCTGAAAAAAAAAAAATTCAGGTTTAATCTAACATGTTTACCATACCCGATTAAATTACAAAAGGTTATTTTTATGAGAAAAAATGAATTTTGAAGAAGTTAGTAGTTTGAAATGTTAATATATATTAAACATTGGATCATAGTCACATGTTATGAACAATTAAATTTGGATCATAGTTCCGTGAATCTAGAACACCAAATTTAATAGAAATTGATAATGATACTTACTTCTTGAAGCCATTCTTTTGAAGTTGATTTGATGATCTTGAATCTCTCTTGAAAAACTTTGAATCTCCTTAATTATAGAATAGGATCTTCCTCTCCTTTCTCAAGCTTTGATGGGAAAGTATGTCATAACATAAAGTTATTTTCCATACGTCCCAAGACATATAGTTATAGAGAAAGTGGAGAGGCGAACCTACCATTTCACCCGAAAGGTTACAATGGTTCAACCCATCCTTTCATAAAGAGTCATAATGCTTCAAGACCATACCCTTCCATGAAGAATTGTAATGGTTCCATTCATCATGATTCCATTCAACTATTGGCTATACCACTCGAGTTCACTCACCTTGTGGTATCCAATATTCATTTATCACAAAATAGATATTCGAAGACACATCAAATGGATAAACGGACTCGACCGATCCAAATATACTCGATAAAATGTAGTGTCTGAGTTGTAAATTTTGAGCTCGAATTAAATTCAGGTTTTTTGACCCGATCAAATGAAGCCCGTGTTATATTCGGGTTCGGGCCGAGCTAGCCCGACCGAGTTCAGGCAACCGCCTGGTTTATATTTTATATTTTTATTTTTATTTATATTTGTACTTGTTGTAGAAGTTAGTTAGCTTTGCATGTTTGTATGATATTTTTTGTTGATGGTATATTGGTTAAGGATTTGGATTTTTTTTTTTTTCATGTTATGAAAGATAAAGACATAAAATCAAATTTTAATTAATATCATATATAAAAATAAATTTTTTTTATTTTTTTTTAATATAATAAAAAAAAAAAGAGAGGACCCAAATTAATCGATGAGACGGTAACTCAACAATTAGTGCCTACTTCACGTAATAATAAGTTAAATAGAAATATAGAGCTGAAAAATGTGACAGTTGTGAGTTACCAAGGTTATTTTACTATTAGCTCAAAAAAGAAAAGAGGAAATTCTTCTTATTATATATTTTCAAGTTGTCACTTTTATGTCATAGATTGGATCAAACTAGCTACATACCTTGATTGATTGGACCTATCTTGAACTATTTAATAATAAGCTTAGTTAAATGCAGAAATTAAAGTTGTAAAACATCTCATGTCAGCGACTACCACTCGGATGGCAATGGTTGAATACTTGACCCACCATTTCACATGCCCAAAATTAAAATGATCACAACCATAATCGGGTGTTTATTCTTGTCCAGCTAACGAGAGCATTAGTATAAATATCAGTGAGAGGAAAATCAGTAGGAAAAAAAGAGAATTATTTATTAAAAAATATCTTGAGTCGATCCTAACAAACCCGCAACTAGCATAGGAGTAGGTTTCGGCATCATTTGATAGCCCAAATTGAATCCGAGTTTTTTGGGTAGGCCCGATATAGCCAATGACCTGGATTGTGCTGGCGCAAAGCGAGTGCCACATCTATATTCGAACAATGTTTTTATAAATGAATAGGAGACCTACACTTTAGAAAGTAATTTTTTCAACATGAAACTTATTTAAAAAACTATTAAATTATTTTGAAAATAATAACACTTTTTTTATTTCATTCCTACAAAACTAATTATCAAACAAATATTATTAAATTATACAAATAATTTTATAATTTTTTTCAATTTACAGTATAAAATTAATTTTTTATACAACCAAAATGAAATAAATTATTTTCAATTTGCTTTTGAACAAACACATTTAAATATAAAATTGATTCTATTATATATATATATATATATATATATGATTATAATAATAATCGATTACATATATATTATTGAAATAATTCATTATATGTATAATCAATTACTCTAATAATCAACTTTGGGAAGCTAATCCAAACACAATGTTGATATAAGATTACTCTACTTTCTTTCAAAAACTTTTATAAATTATTTTAAAATCAGATTATTTTTGACTCATAATTAATATAAAAATTTTCACACTACAAATCAATAAAATGTTATGAGAATCAAACATTTTTTATAATATATTAATATATAATTACATGTCGTTATAAATAATCCGTAACAATATATTAGAATTCAATTCTTTTAAAAATTTGAACCATTTATACAATGTTTATTTAGCCGAACATGTAATATATATATATATATATATATATATATATATATATATATATATATATAATCTCTTTAAATAATAAAATAATATAAATATATTTTAGTATTTCTATAAAATAATAAATATATAATTTACAAATAGAAAGATATAAATAAACGATGTACAGAACGTCATTTTCCAATAAACAAACAATGAGGAACCCTCACAAGGTAACCAGGTTCATGAATTTTCCATGTTGCTCCACCAGTAATCAATTAAGAATAACAATTTTGACATTTTTAATTGATTAAAAATAGCAAATCTCATATTTTCTCTCACGGAAGTAATCGATTCTAAACTTAATTCTAGTATGTTTGGGAATGTGGCTCAAAGTCTCTAATGCGCGTTGGAGAAGCAACTTTTAGTTGCTTTTGCATTTGCAAACGCACGTCCAGTCCCATCCAACCTATTTTCCAAACACGTACTTCATCAATGAACCGATTACCTTGTCCCACAAAATGGATTCAATTACGCCCGGTGCGACGAGAAAATTGATTTCGATCTCACCCGTCAAAATTTGTTTTACAACATTTAATGGTTAATTTATATCTTATACAGTGTGCGACTTGTTAAGATCGTTCACTCACTTTAGTAGTCGTCTTTTTTCACTATGAATCAATCACAAAATATGTGATTTTTTATATACTTATTATGAGTTAAATATTTTTAATAAATATATAATTAGAAATGAGTATTAATAATCTTTATCGTAACCGTATATTAGAAATAATTTCTTTTAAGAATTCCAACCATTTATCCGAGCGTGTAATATATGTTTTATATATATATATATATATATTAAAATTATTTATTTGTCTTTCTAAATAATAAAATAAGACAAATATATTTTTATTTTTTTTTAAAAATATATATAAATGTATAGATAAAAAAATGTTAAAAAGTGATGTATTGAACGTCATTTTCCATTAACAAACTATGAGGAAAACGATTCCCTCAGGACACACCATTGAATGCTCCACCGTCATGCCAAACTATTTATTTCGATGGAGTACTGTATCTATGATCTTTTGAATTGTTTTGTGTTTACCCTTGTTAATTATACAGCATTAAGGAAATAATTTCTCCTTTATGACGATGGTATCACCATAATTTTTAATTACTTATATAATTTATTTTTGATATAAATGTAAAAAAATTTATACTATCAACTAATAACATATAATCATAATTATTTCTAAAAATAATTATTGCAAGAACCACTTTTGATTGTGTGACAATGTATATTCAAATTAAATCTTTATTATTTTTATCTTAAAATAACATATTGATTGAGATGTATATAAGTTTATCCATTATAAACAAAAAAATCTTCCAAATTGGTTATTTATTTAGAATTCTATGCCTTCATTAACTTAAGCCAGATATCTACTTCTCATTAATTACTCATTTTGAGTGTTCTTTACTCCTTTAGAATTTGTAACGTATTTGGATAAACAACTTAATTAAACACTTATTAAATAATTTTTTTGGAATAAGTTAAAATGAGCTTATTTTCATAAGTTTTTTCGACAAACTTATTGAAATAAGTTAAAAGGATCTTATAGAAAGGTCATAAACTATTTTGATAAGTTTATTATCATAAGTTATTCTTATGAGTCTAAATAAGCACTATATAAATATTGATTTTCTTTCTTGGAGGAATTAACTACTGATTTTGAGTGCTCTTTACTGCATGAGAACTTATGGCGTATTTGTTCAAACAACTTAATTAAGCATTTATTTAATATATAAATTGTTTTGGAATAAGCTAAAATGAGCTTAAACCACATCGTTTTAGACATTATTTTAATTTCTTTTTTCTCACTAATCAAACAACTGCCACAGTCGAAATTCATTAACGGGACACATCAACACATTAACCAACGTTTTTGGACGAGAAGTAATGGAGGGACTAACGTGTTTAGAAGTTGTAATTCAGATGGATCAAAAGTGACACCATGTTTTTTATGAGGGACCAGTTTGGGCCTTCTGTTGTGTTGTGTGTGGCGCCCAAGTGTGTCAATATGTCTTCCGCCATTATTATAATTTTTGTTGCATTGTAATTCTTCCACCAAATTACTACGGTTCTACTCACTCGTCTCTTTCTTAATTTCAACTCACTGTTTCTTCCTCATCTGTTTGTAAAAAGTAAGTTTTCAATTATTGTTAATTGTTATATTTTTTTATTTATTATGTATATTTGGATACTAGTTTTTTACTAATTTTATTTAATATCATTTTTGTTTATTAATAATTTTTCGTCTCAAATACATTTTTTTTGCGCTGACCCCTCCCATCATCCAAGTCTAACCGCGTCCTTGAACATGTGGTTGGTCCGAGTGGTAACGAGCTCGAACTCTTTAAGCAAGTGGTCAACGGTTCGATCTCTAGCTCTTGCATATTGAGAAAACCTGGTTGGGAAATGTTAATCCTTCAATGTCGTCCACTATCTCGTGGGATTAGTCTCCACAGTTGCGTGAATGGATACCCCGAAAATAAAAAAAAAAATGTATTTTTTCCTGGAAATTGAAAATGTTTTCCATTGATTATTAAGTACATGGTTTATTTACAGTGCTGTTATTTGAACACCAAAAGTTGACAACAAAAATCGACAACATTTTATATGGTTAATGTTGTTCAAAAACGTGGTTAATGAATTGTTGAGTTTGATTAATGGATATATAAGGTGTCGCAACTCATTAACCATCCGCTCAACTTCATTAATCACGATTTTGAACGTTATTAACCATGATTTTCAGGTGTTCAAAAATTTGAACTTCACATGCATATTTAAACATCTGAAAATCGTGGTTAATGAAGTTTAATTGATGGTTAATGAGTTGTGACACCTTATATATCTATTAACTAAATTCAACACTTCATTAATTACGTTTTTGAACTATATTAACTATATAAAATGTTTTCGAATTTTGTTGTCAAAATTTTTATGTTGAAAAAACATTTCTCTTTATTTATCATTAATAAATAAAACTACTCCATCTAATATCGTAGTTATCGGGGATGTGTATATACATAAAAGTTTAATTATGTATTTATAAGTGTTAAAATAAAATAAAAAGTCAAAAACAATTTTCATAATACACCATTTGTAGATCTAGTACTATTTATAAAATTTGCTTTGGGTTTTTTCTTTTAATAAACAATTTGCTTTGAGCCTTTGACCATGTAAGTATCTCGAGATCTTTTCATATCTATATTGTATAAAATTAAAAAGAAAAGAAAGAGATGATAATACCGTTACATATTTATAATTTCATATGTTTAAAGCTACGTACTCGTGTCATCTGACACCTGCTATGTGGCCTACATTTGTCGGAACAACAATCAACAGTCAACATCTTTCAGTCAGGACTATCGGTGGGTCTGATATCGAACAAAAATATAGGTGAAGAAGAAACCTCCCCCCACCCACCCCCATTAAATTTGATTTGCTAAGTTTACATGGAGAAAGCTACATTAATTTTTTTGGTACAAAAAGAAAGCTACATTTATTATTGATGCAGGAGTAAAAAAGAGAAATCTTTTATTAGAAAATGATGTATGTGTAAAAAAATATGACATGTAATATTTTAAT
Source organism: Ammopiptanthus mongolicus (assembly GCA_039655645.1). Lineage (NCBI taxonomy): Eukaryota > Viridiplantae > Streptophyta > Magnoliopsida > Fabales > Fabaceae > Ammopiptanthus > Ammopiptanthus mongolicus. The sequence continues at coordinate 23,781,436 of CM077346.1, read as the reverse complement.
AAGTATTATATTTAATTTTCAATGAGAATTTATTTTTAATGAATTTCTTAATCAATATTTTTTCAATTTTATGTAACTTCTGCTTTCTCAATGTTATTTTAAGAGATATATCCCAATATAATAAACTAGATTGTATTCCTTCGGAGAGGAATGACAATAAAATATTATATATATATATATATATATATATATATATATATATCATGATTTTGTATAGAATAACAGCTGACATTTGAAAAGTATGTTACATATTTATAATTTCATATGTTTAAAAAGGAAAGAAAGAGATGATAATACCCTTACATATTTAATTATTTATAATTTCATATGTTTAAAGCAACGTACTTGTGTCACCTGACGTCTCGTATGTGGCCTACATTTGTGAGAACAACACTCAACAGTCAACATCTTTCAATCAGGACTGCATGATCATTTGCCAAATTTTCATGGGGAAAGCGACTTTAAATTTTTTGGTACAAAAAGAAAACTACATTTATTATTGATGAAGGAGTAAAAAAGAGAAATCTTTTATTAGAAAATGATGCATTTTAAAAAAAAAATGACATATTTAATATTTTAATAAGTATTATATTTAATTTTCAATGAGAATTTATTTTAATAAGTATTATATGGTTTAATCTAATGGCTTAAACTTATCACTTTTATTGAAGAGAGAGAATAATTAAAACTAACTATCATAAGGAGAGAAAAAATAGGAATTATTTAATAAAAACAGATACAATATATCTATTTTTCATTAAACTTATAATATTTATTAAATAAATATTTTTTATTTTTAATTCAAGAATACTTATTACGCGATAATTCTTATAAGATACATTAACACTATAATAAAATAATATAATGTACGATAAAACTTAGAATTTAATTGATATGCACTGTCAGTGTACAAATTCTTTACGCTGTCAACCAATCATAAATTATCACATTAGCTAAAATGTTTGACACTTATCCTAACTACATTAAAAGTCATCCATACCATGATTTATGATTGGTTGACTGTATAAAAAATTTTATACTGATAGTGTATAACAATTGCACTCTAAAACTTATTTGGGACTGTATAATTTTATATTTAAATAAAATTATATAATATAATGTAAAATATCATACATATAGTATAAATCCACATTTTATATTTTAATTATGAACATACATTACAATCAACCAAAGCATTAATTTTACAATACATTATATTAAAATTTATAATTTTATTGTAAAATATGGTATAATTTTACCTTTAAAACATTAGTTTGTCACTTATTTCATCATAAAATTATTTCAATAAAGAGATAAAAAAATGTATAAAAAATAAGGGGATAAAAAACACTACAAAATTTATTAAATAAACAATAATATATCGATGAATGAAAAATATAAAGTATTTATCAACTAAACAATTATATTTTAATTTATCGATATTAATAAATTTTTAGTTATCGTTGTAATATTTTTTAACTTTTTATTGAAATAAATAAACAATAAATATATATTAGATTAATTATTTATCTGTTAATGAATAATAGGTATTAAAAAAATATATCTTTTACCAAATAAAATTATTGCTAAAAAAGTGAATATTTTTCAGAATTAAATTTTTACCTAAAAATGTTGGAAGCCAATATTTATATTATATATTTTATTTATTATTATATATTAAATAAAATATAAAATTATATTATACCTTATAATGTTTATCATACATTATATTTCTTTATTATAGTATCAATTTATTATAATGTTCATGTAATTTAATAAAAGAATATAACATAGAATGTCCTTGATTGTAATGTATGTTCATAATTAAAATATAAAATGTGGATTAAGAATATTTGTATGATATTTTACAATATATTATATATTTTTATTTAAATATAAAATTATACAGAACCTAAAAAGTTTTATTGTACATTAAATTATTTTATCATATTGTTAATATATCTTATAATAAATTTTCGCATAATAAGTACTCTTGAATTAAAAATATAAAATATTTATTTAACAAATATTATAAATTTAATGAAAAATCAAGATATTTAGTATCTATTTTTATTAAATAAATCCTATTTTTCTCTCCTTATTAGAGATATTTTTAATTATTCTCTCTCTTTAATAAAAGTCATAAGCTTAAATCATTAGATTAAATCATAACCAAGGGACAGGATTTGGTGTCAGAGTTAAGTTTGACACCTGGTGTCATTTGATCCTATATATGGGATCAAATGACACCATGATATCAAACTTAAATTTGACACAAAATCATGACCCTTAATTAGGATTTAATCTAAAGGTTAAAATTAATTCATTTAAACCATCACACCTAATCTCCTAACCACCCACCCCTCACATGCTGTAAAAATATCTCTCTCTCTCTCACCCGGTAGTGCTCTCTCCTCTTCTCTCCGTCTCTTTCTTTTTGCTCCTCTTCACTCTCTAGTGCCCTGCTCTTCCTTTGACGCTCTTTTATCCCTTCTCCAACTAACGTGGTGGCCAAGAGCACATATATATTTAATTATTTTATAAAATACTGTAAGTACAGGGGGTACATTTTGGCTTTGAAAACTTGTGGTATGGTGACACTTTGTTACTTTTAATTTTCATATATACGGTTTATTGAGAATTTTGAAAACAATGTAGAAAGTAATTTGAAGAATATTTTAGCAAATACTCCTAATATTCATGAGCACCGTAACCATTAACCCCATTTGTTCCATTAACGACATGTGCCGTCTTGCTCTACACAATGATCCATGTATAAGCTTCTAGAAGAAGAGCAATGCCACCCAAAGCTGCAATAATGTCAATGGACGCATAGTTCCAGTCATTGTAGCGATCTTGATTTGCGTGAAAAGATAACAAATTAAATATATCTGCATCACATGTTGAAACCACAAATTTAGGTCACAGACTCACACCAATTAAGTGAATTGAGGCGAGAGAGCAACATAAGAGAGAGATGATGATGGCTTGTGAATTAATTTTAATTTTTGAATTAAATCTTAATTAAGGGTCAGAATTTGATGTCAAAATTAAATTTAACATCATATCATGATTTTGTATAGAATAACAGGTTACATTTGAAAAGTATGTTAAAAAGTATGAAAAAAAATTTGTTAATAATATTTATCTCTTTCACAAGTGACTTAATTTTTTAAAATATTTTTTTTTGTAAGAACGACAAATACATCTTACATTTTTGTAAAATTTAATTATATTTTAAATTAATCATATGTATTTTTATATAATTTTAATAAATTAAGCATTTGTTTTATTAATTTTTTAAATTATATTTAAATAAAATAATTACGCATTAAATTTTTTTTAATTTTAAATATTTTTTAGTATGTATTATTTAAATTCCATCTAAATTTTAAAATACTCATACATGAAATACTTGTTGGTTGAAGTTTTATATTTTTTTTTTATAAAGGAAGAATTTAAGGTGAAAGGGACCCCAAAATTCAACAACCCAATGAAAAATATCTATCTCCATAATATTTATGGGTCCCAAACATTTATGGTTGCCTTTGGTCCACATATTTATCTCCCTTCACATAAACTATGGCATGCTAAATGTTCCAAAAAGATGAAAGAAATTGAGATAAAAGTAAAAAAGTAAATAGTTTTATCAGCTGCACATTTACTAATTTTTTATTATTTTTGCATAAAATAAAATAGAGGCTTATCATGTGGACATTGTTTGCTTTGTATGTTGGCACGTCGGCAATTATGCTGCTTTCTTCAGTTAATGCTAGTGGGGTTGGAGTTGGAGGACCCGTCCTCTATCAATGCCAACAGTTGATATAGGGTGCGTTTGGAAGAGCTTATGAAAAGCTTATGAGAATAGCTTATGGAATTAAATTTATACAAATAGTTTATGAAAATAGTTTATGATCTTTCCATAAGCTGTTTTGGGCTTATTTCCATAAGCTTGTCAGAGAAGCTTATGAAAATAAGCTGTTTTTAGCTTATTTAAAAAAAAATTTATTGCATAAGCGCTTAAATAAGCTGCATTCCCAAACGCACCCATAGTATACGAGATAACCAAGGGTCAAGATTTGTTGGGAAACCACTGGATAAACTTGTAATATCATTGACAAAATCCAAAATCCCTAACCTCCCTCTGCCCTTTCTCTCTCCTCAGCTGCTTCCCTCCACCTCCACCTCCACCTCTGCGCCCTCTTCCCTCTCCTCCGCCCTCTTCTCACTCAAGATTAGTCCTTTATTTTATTTTTAACCTTATTTGTTATGCTATTGTATAAGAAATATTTTTTTTTCTATCTGAAACCTTGGCCCCACCATCTCTTACGTTCACCTTTCCTAACCTTCATCCTGAGAGCATCCACTATGGAAGAAATTGAATTCAATCTTCGCTCCAATCACACAGAATTAAATCAATCTCCAATCTCGAATTAAACACTTGCGTAAATTTATTAAAATACAAAGATACATGAAATTATCCAAATTTAAAACAAAAAATTTGAGTGAAGTGGTTGTTGAGGAAGAAGTGAACATCAGAGTTTGTTACGGAAACGAGAGAGGAAGGTAGAAAGGGACTTCTTGTGGTGATAGAGACCTTGGTTTTGGATCATATTGCACACTTTGAAGAATTTGAACTCGCTTTTCTTCTTTGTTGTTCGAATTTTGGTATTTGCTTTGTCACTGTCACTGTCACTCTCCTTCTCCACTGAACAAGAAAGTGGGAGGAAAGACGTGAAATATGAAGATGAGGAGAAGACGGTGTTTGGGTGTATTGATAAAAAAAGACGGTGTTTGGGTGTAACGAGAAGAACGGTTTGTGGGTATCAAGAATAAGAGTGCGTTTGGATATACAGCTTATTTAAGCGCTTATATAATAAGCTCTTTTTTAAATAAGCTAAAAACAGCTTATGAAAAGATTATAAATTATTTTCATAAACTATTTGTATAAGTTTAATTCCATAAGCTATTCTCATAAGCTCTCCATAAGCTCTTCCAAACACACCCTAAATACAATTGTGTTTTCTCGAAATGAAGAACCCGAGAAACGTGAGGAGAAAATCACATCTTGGATTTGGGTATGTCTTCAATTCTCCCTTCAAAAATGGGAGTTTCCATCCTCCAATCAAAATTTGCCATTGATTTAATAATGATAAATAGCAACATTGTAATGGTTTTAAAAATGCTAAAAGTTAAGAGAAAGGGAAAGAGCTTCTATATGAGAAAAGTAACCTCCTAAACATAAAAATAAATAACTTTTTTCATTTTTCTTTTTGTTTTTTCCTTTCATTTATTCTCAAGGTTATATATAGCAACCTAAACAAGTCTAGTCGGCACCTATAATGGAATCTAATAACAATATTAACAGAATATGCAAAATAGAAAATAATGACTTATCCTAACAGAAATTATTCTTTTAGACTCTTCCTATCACTAATAGCTTGCAACTACACTTAAGGTAGCTCATAGTACTTGGGCTTAGTATTTAGATATACTGCTATATATTTGGGTCATTACATCCCTCCATTCTTGCAGTACCACCTTGTCCTCAAGGTGAATATAATTCCAGAACCCAATTGAAGTCCAAAAACCAATTTGAGTCCAACTCTCCATTTGAAAAGAAACTTCGGTAGCAAACCCTAATGTGCCAATGTGTTGCAAAAGCTCCAAGGTACCCATGGCAAACCAGACGTTGGTCCAAGGCGGCGCCATCGCCGTCGCCGAAAGGGAACGTGCTTGATCGAATCGCAAAAGACGAAAACAAAAGCGAACAACAAATTTCTCCTAATCAGAGGGGAACACACGACGGGGTGGAAGGTTCTGTCGGGATCGAAAACGAAACTTGACATGACGGAGGTGATGGTCACAGTCGTCTTTGCTGTCCACGTCATGGAGGTGGTGGACGCAAACAGCTCAGACTTGCAGGGCTGCAGATCTGGAGCGAGGAAGATGAAAGTGAAGCAGAGCCTCAAACCAGATAAGTTGGTGGTGGGGTCGACGGTCAACGGCGGTGGTTCTTCTTCGAGCTCCTTCGATCCCTCATCAGCTACAGAGATGGCGAAATCAGTGGTGGTGCTGCCTTCACCAAGTGTTGTTGCCATGCCATCGTCACCGGTCACCGTCGGCTCGACGTACAGGCACTCTGAGGCTTTGGTGAGTGGAGTTGTGGCTGGTGCTGGGGATTGAACAGGGTTGGTGGTGACGAGAAGCTAGTCACATCGACGATGGAGAAAGTGCTCTCAATGGCGATGAGCTCTTGGGAATTCACCTTTTCCTCTGCACCCGTCACTATTGGATCGAAGAACAGGCATGCAGTAGTATTAGTGGGGGGTTGTGGTGGAGGAGATGGGTCTTGGTAGTTGTGGTAGCGACCTTAATGATGCAAGGCGATGGGTATGGTGAGCGATTGTTGATGGTGGTAAGGACCGTGCGAGACCTGGACCTGGTTTGGAGAGGGCTCGGTGTTGAAATGGGCGGAGCTTGAAGGTGGAAGGCTGATCTGGAGGGTGGAGAGTGTAGGAGCCGGAACTGGGGTGGTGGTCGCAGAGAAGTTGAGGGGGAGCTATGGGGCGGTGAAATTGGTGATGGTTGGTGGATCTGGAGGTGTGAGTATAGTCTTAAGTGAGGAAAGTTCAGTAGCAAAAGTTGAGAGATTTTGCAGGCAAAGTTGTTGGCTATGTAAAATTTGATGGAGAGTGGACATGGTGCCAATGAAATGGGGAGGGGAATTCATGGTAATGAAAGCACCAATGTAATGGTTTTAGAAATGCTAAAAGTTAAGAGAAAGGGAAAGAGTTTTTATATGAGGGGAGTAACCTCCTAAACATAAAAGCAAATAACTTTCATTCATTCTCAAGGTTATATATAGCAATCTAAACAAGCCTAGTCAGCACCTACAATGGAATCTAATAACAATATTAACAGAATATGCAAAATAGAAAATAGTGACTCATCCTAACAAAAATTATTCTTAGACTCTTCCTATCACTAACAGCTTGCAACTACACTTAAGGTAGCTCATGGTACTTGGGCTTAGTATTTAGATATATTGCTATATATTTGGGTCATTACAAACGCTCAAGATTTATTAAAATCTATTACTAAGAACTTGAGCAGTCGGTGGACAACTTCATCAACCCTGCAACTATGAACTTCAACCTTTCCACAATGCAACTTTTGGCTTGAAATAATAAATTAAACTGATGTTCCTATTATTGCCCTTTATCATTTGGATTTCTATCTCTTGATCTATTGGTCCAGTTGTTTTAAAATCTTCGCTTTCAGAGTGTGGGTTCCTCCTCCCCTCCCCTCCGCTAGTTCAATTGGTGAACACCAAGCGTGGCTAGAAACAATTCTTAGTATAAGGTTTGATTAGATTGCACGTGTTTTATCTTTTTCTCGAGATTGTGTAAAGCTCTATTATGATGATAAACTGATTCATGAAGGAAAGTTCCATCAGTGTTGATATCTATTGCCAGTCTCCTCTAATATATTGTTAGCATTTCTAAAATTGTGATTGTAGGTTCGATTTATATCTCTTGATCTACTAGCAAAAGGGTGGTGCACGGGACTAACGTGGTTTTGTTGCAATGTGGGGCGGCGGTTGTGTGGCAAAAGTGACGGTAGTAGCTGGGTCGCATGTGAGGGAAACGCAGTGATGGCGGCCACTGCTGGTGAGGCCAGATCTATGCGTCAATCTAATTTGCGGTGGTCAAAGTGAGACATGAGTGACGTTGGGTGGTTCACGACGGTTTGGGTCTAAACTTGGTGGCTCATGGCGCTAGGTCCATGATGCAGTTCTCTACTGTGTGGTGGAGAAGGAGTCTTCTCTTGATTTTTTTAGTTTTCTGCTTATGTATGGTGGCAATGGTATTGAAAGCGTAAAAGAAGAGAAATTCTGGGTTTTTTGAGTTAGTGGGTGGGGTTAGGCGTGGATGGCTGCTTCGTCGGCTGTTGACTGGAGGAGTTGTGTGGGATTGGACCATATCTCGTTTAACTTCTCAACAAAAAGTGATTGTCTATTACCGGTAAAAAAAAAAAACGATGAATGCAAACTCAACGGGGGAATTGGAGGATGTAAGAATCGCCCCTTGGATTTAGGATTCTAATTTTCAATAGTTACATTATCGGCTTTACTATTTCTAGAAAATCATCTCAGACATTCATTTTTGTTTATATTAAGTCAACGACTCTTTATTATTTGGCGGTTTGATCCTCCGAAAAACTTTGGAGGATTTAAAACTTTGCCAAAGAAAATGATAAATGATTGCAATGGTCATAAAAATTCCACCCAAAAATAAAATGCAAGTAAATAGTGTGCTTAGCCTTGGTTTCAGACAAAGCTTTCTCCTTTTCATCCTGTCATCATGAAGACTTACGCCTCTGCGGGAGCAACTTACAAACCACCATCACCTCTATTGCGTCTTTACCACCACCAAAGCATTGTTGTTGTCATGATTCGAGAATCTAATTTAGGGATGAGGCAAAATGACGATGGAAATGTGAGGTTGCGGCATAGGAGAGAAAGGAAGAGAACTGACGGTGTTAACTATGTAAGATAAAGATGAGTGTTGAGGTGGAAAAAATTCCCACACATCCACTTACAATAGGAGGGCAACACCACAAGCACCTATGGTACTATACGTATGTTTTGTCCTTTTAAAAAAACTTTCTCCAATTACCTTGTTTTGACCAAACTACCCTTAGTACTTTGTCTCCAATACTTTCTACATTATGCTTGAGAGGGTAAGATTTCTGTTCGGTTGAATATACCCATCTGTAGAGCTGTCAAAGTGCGCTGATCCGACTCACTTTTTTGGGAACTAAGAAATAGCCAACTTGATCTGTGACGCTCCCAACTATAACACTACTATCTCTGATACCATAAAACATCATTGGAAAAAAATTTAAACTTGCAACATATATTCATATATAAAAAAGTAGATACAACATTAGAGTTTCACCTGAAAGCCATGGTGTATATCACACTACCTGTACCAAGGTATGATTAACAAGTTACAACAACAGACATTCCACGGGTCGTGGTACAAAATACTAAAGGAGACTCAACACCATCTCTGAAGATATACCATTTCTAGGGCACAAGCATCAACGTCACTGTGGAAGATAAATCCCACTTCGACCAACACCACCACGATTCGAATAACCACATACAGAAACATAAGAAATATATATGTAGGAGGTAAGAAACTCAACAATCATCATCAAGTAGGAAAACAACGTATCAACATACACAACAAACAACCACAAACATCTCAACATCGTCATAGCAATCAACCTCAGAATCCCATCAACTAGGATCATTACTTGTCCTACATGTGCACTTGATTCTACATACATGTTGGCAAATCTACAATGGTCACTCTTAACAATGGGAATGTCATCCTCCAACAGTAACCAGTCTCCAATGGTGAGAAAGGTCATTGACAAGGTAAGAATGTTGCCTCCAGTTGTGATGACTTCGAGTCAATAGTTCAGGCAACCGATTCCCATATGACCAAAAAAGTGCAACACTGGATCCCCCAACTATGAGGAAGCACTACCTCCCTGAGCCACTCCACTTGTGAGAAAACCCGAGAAGTTCTCCAACTATGAGAAAGCACTCGCATCCCTCCAACTATGAGTTCAACTATCTTGGTCGCTCTGGAATGTCCACCTCTAACACAAACCTCGTGTGACAACTGTTCACACAACTTTTACAGTTGTTCACACGGCTTTTCACCACAACAATGCGAATGACATGAGTATGCACCCATCACCAACTACTTCGTTATCAACATATGCGCCTAGTATCTCAACGATACCTCAACAACAACAACATGATTAACGTCTTAATTAGAGATCCACACCCACCAACTGTGAGAATGTCACTCTCCAACTGTAAGAGTCTCAACCAACTTAGATCAACTCAAATTAATCTAAGCGTGCTGCCTCGTTTTATTCCATCTTCTACACCATACCAAAGACTTATTCAACCTTTCTTCTAACCATCTAATAATACATATCCAAGCTTCATTACTCATTCAATCAAGCCTAACCAGATGTTATAGGCTCGATCTACCACGGGTAGGTGGGTTAAACACTTAAACAAGTTGACTTACTTATAACAAAAAGAGTAAAGACCCAAATTGGTCAACGACAAAAAGACATAGTGACATTTTGGTCTTGAGAAATGGAAAATACCAATTTGGTCCTCAAGAATATTAAAAGCGAGTCAAAATAGTCCCTGACAGGGACTAAAATGTCAAAAAAAATTACTCTAAAAATGACTAATTTAGGACTAATTTGACCCGCATTTTACATTCTTGATGACCAAATTGGTATATTCATTTTTCAGGGACCAAAATGTCACCATGTTTTTTGTCAATGACCAATTTGGATCTTTACTCAAATAAAAAATGTAGGAAAAAATGCAAGAGATGGTGTTGTAGCAAATAGGGAGAGGCTTTGAACTGTGGTAGCGTGAAGAAAGAGATGGTGTTCCATTCGTGTGGCTGGAGGCGAAATGGACGGCGACTCTGCGATGTGTCTAGCGCAGTTTATAGTTTGCATGGTTACGGAGATGTGGTGGTCCGACTTGGAGACGTTTGGCCACTTGGACCGTGTTGTGATGTGAACGTAGCTGGAGAAAAGGACGACATCACAATGATGAGGTGATTGGGCGTCATGGAAAAGCCTGCGGTGGTGCGAACCTAGCCAATGGTAGAGGGTTTTTCGTGGTGGCTGGGACTAGGACGTGATGATGATATAGTTTTCAAGTAGTGATGACTTTGATTTTGCTTTTAGGTTGGCAAAATTATAGTTTTTATTTTTAAAAAAAAAGGTGGTTCAACTCGGATCAACCTGACCAGGACCCATTTAAATAGTAGGTTAAGTTAGCCGGATCAAAACAACCCAGGGTAAAAGTGAGCATAGTTTCCCCAAACCCACCAGTGAGACGGGCTGGCTCACGGGTTGGAATCCATATTCATAACTGTACCTATCTTACACCGACCCTAACTTGAGTATTGTGGTGTTAAACATCTAATCTTTCTCTATAATGCATTCAATCTTCACATTGAGTTGTTTTAGTGTAATTAAGAAGCTCAACAACTTATGAAAGAATAGTATATATGTCAATTTTTATAGTTTGAGAAATTAATAAATCAATATTTGCATTTTGCAAGAGCGTGGATAATATGGTGGGTGACCCTTTAATGGATCTAGGATAGGCTTTGATACCATCTTAGATTTGGGCCTAACTCAACCCCAAAAGCTAGCTCAAGAGGTGAGGATTGCCCAATCTATATAAGCTCTTATGAGGCTATATCTCTAGTCAATGTAGGACTTGGGTTTTTCTCAATAACTACCAAGTAATAGTTTTTTCTATTTTAAACTACTGTGATGATTCAATAATTTAGTCGGTCACAGTGAGTAAGCTATTTTCTATATAAGGTCAAACAATCCTTCATACCATTCAGCATCTTTCCCCCTTGTTTGTTACATTTGGTAGTTCATATTTTCTATTTGGTTTTTGAGGCATGGCTCTCACAGGTAAAATTACTATTGAACTTGACATTCACTCATCTGCTGCCAAATTCTTCAACGTCATTGCAAAGCAACTCCATCATATTCCAAACATCGCTGATAGAGTGCACGAGGGCAAGGTGCATGAAGGTGACTGGCATAACATTGGTTCAATTAGACATTGGACTTATGTCATAGGTAATTAAGCCGCCAAATTAGTTTGTAACACTAGACTTCTAATAAACTCTTTGGTATTGATCATAATTATTGCCTGCGAATTTTAATGACTAGAAATTAGTGATGAATAATTAGGATCATAATTGCTTTTAGTGATCGTAATTACATATTTTTCATACAATTATTTTTTGTTATTGATCTTAATTTTACTTGTCAAACCAAAGATGGTAAGGTAACACAAGCTAAGGAGAGCTTTGAAGCTGTTGATGAACAAAACAAGTCACTTACAATGAAAGTCTTCGATGGAGATGTCAGTAAGCAATTCAAGCTCTTCAAAATCACCTTGCAAGTGAATGATAAGGACGGTGGTGGTGTTGTTACTAAATGGAGTATAGAATATGAAAAGATCAACAAGGATATTGCACCTCCATATGGCTACTTGGATTTCTTTAACAAGCTTACTGAAGATGTTGATGCTCATCTTCTCAAGGCATAGTGCAAAGAAATAATAAGAATAATAATAAATAAAGAGGAATGGGTTTGGTTTGGGGTTGTCTTATATATCTAAATAAATAATCAGTGTGAACTTTGAGTTGAAGAATAAATGATGTTTGTTTCTTATACTGATATGTCCTTTGTATTTAATCATAAAGTGTGTTAAATTACGTGTGAAAGCATCACTGAATATGAATAAATGAATATTTATGCTTAATATTTTTTATGTATTATTTTAAGTTTAAGAATTTTGAGATCAAATTACTAATGAATTAAACATGAAAAAAGGTGAATAGAATGAAAGCACGAGCGTAATTAGAGAAAACCATCCAAATATTCGCGACTCAACCAATCTATTAACATATAAATCCAACCAAATCATCCATTTATAAAAAAAATGAATTGGATTGATTGTGTTATTTTTAGTGATGAATCCAAGTTTTTACAACCAATTAGATCGACCAAATTAAAAATGGATTATTTTAGATCCATCAAGTTTTTTCAGCCCATTGGACCCAACAAATTAGAAAAGAATTATTTTAGATTCATTCTAAAATTTCTCTTTTATATCTCCCCCTCTCTTCCTACTGTCGTCGGTCGTCACCACTACTGATCGCCGCTAGCCAGTCACTGGCAGCCACCATTAGCATCGCCGCCATTGACTGGCCACCACCGACCGCCATCACTAGATTGTGAAATAAAAAAGGTTAAAAATAAACTTTTAAAATATAATATATTTTTAAAAGGATGAGTCGGATATCCATCCATTAAAAATGTTTGATCAATGAGTTAGATGGTTTTATTAAAGGTCATGGATGTACATTTTTAATCGATCATAAATGGGTTTCGGGTTTATTTTTAACTCATCGATTATAATTTAATCCAAAATCCATCCATTTTCACCCCTAGTAAACGAGTCAAATCGAGCATATGAAGCTCAAGTTTGACCTGTGAAAAACATTTGGTCAAGCTTGGTATATCTATACTTGTCATAGAAGTTGGGGCAATTTCTAAGGTGAGCAATCCTAGCAAATCTCTCACCGTGAGAGAGGATAAATGACCGCATGCAGTAGGTGATAAAAAACAACCTCTTGCCACGTGACATCCCTTTCCCAACACGTGGTCGTTATCCTCCTGAGGTATGTTCCCACCTTTCATCTCTCTTTCTCTCTCTCCCCTCTTGTGTTCACTCCTCCACCGTCAACGCACTGCTCGCAGCTGCCAATAGCCCTGAGGGAAGGGGGAAGATGACATAGAGGTGGAGGGCGAGCGCTGCAATACCTTTCAATCCTCTTCCTTGACCCAGGCATCCTCTCCATCTTACGCCCCTCCGCCTTAGACCAAGAAAGAAGGAGGAGTTAGAGCCGATCCAAGAAACGACGGATTGGGCGGTGGAGGAGGAATCGGGTTCGAATATTTGGCGCCACGAGCATGGGTCTAGGTCCTCTTCAGACTAGTGGGCATCGGAGTCGTCGAACTCGTCCCACTCGGCGGTTGAGGAGGAGGCGTCGTCGATTTCGACACCATCCCCTAATGTGCGTGAAGCAAAGTCCAGCGAGGGAAGCACAATCTCCTGCTCCAGTGAAGATCAAGACCCAACCTTTCATGTCCAATTCCAGGATCAAGACCCAACCTTTAATGAGATGTTTTTCATGTACCCTAAAAAGACAAAATGGCTTTAGAATTCTAGAGCTTTTTCTCTTAATCTAATATCAATACAAAAAACTAGATTTTGTTTAAGCACTATATTGGTTTCTTCAAATTCAATACGAATGAGACCATAGTTGCAGTAAGGGATGCCTATTAAGTGTAGTGAGCAGTGAGCACTTGAGCACAAAACCTCCAAATTTACCACAAGCTCTGTATCATGCTGTGTGGACCATGCCAATCCATTTTATATGAGTCTCATGTGGTGTAGCGTGGTACTGCATTTGGCACGCCGGCAAGGTTCTCGAAACACTCTTGTTCATTACAGGACCCATGGCCATCTTCCTCTTCCAGAAGCAGGGCAATGTTCATTAATTACGGGAGCCATGGCCAATTGCAAGAGCAACCGAGAGAACCGATCGCCATCTCTTCATCTCATCCATCCGATTTTAATTTTACATGATCCAACGGTAAATATATGTCTCTCATGGTGAGCGGCTTTCTCACATCCCTCACCCTAGAAGCAGCCATGAAGTTAGTTAGCTTTGAGTGTTTGTATGATGGTTTTTGTTGCTGGTATATTGGTCAGCATAACTCAACAATTTGTGCCTACTTCACGTAATAGTAAGTTAAATAGAAATATAGAGTTGAAAAATGTGACAGTTGTGAGTTACCAAGGTTATTTACTATTAGCTCAAAAAAGAAAAGAGGAAATTCTTTTTATTATTTTCAAGTTGTCACTTTTATGTCACAGATTAGATCAAACTATCTACATACCTTGATTGATTGCACCTATCTTGAACTATTTAATAATAAGCTTAGTTAAATGAATAAATTAAAGTTGTAAAACATCTCATGTCAGCGAGGGCCACTCGAGTGGCAATGGTTGAATACTTGACCCACCATTTCACCTGCCCAAAATTAAAATGATCAGAACCACAATCGGGTATTTATTCTTGTCCAGCTACCGAGAGCATTGAATCTGACTTTGTTCGAATAAAAGTTTTATAATTAGTAGAAATATCAGTGTGAGAGGAAAATCAGTAGGGAAAAAAAAGAATTATCTTTTTAAAAAAATATGTCGGGTCGATTTGAACAAACCCGCAGCTCGCATAGGGAAAAGCTTCGACATCATTTGATAGCCCGGATTGAATCCGGGATTTTGGCCTGGCCCGATATAGCCAATAACCTGGATCCTGCTAGCCCAAAACGAGGCATTTAACCTGTTTTGCCACATCTATATTCAACCAATGTTTTTACAAACGAATGGGAGACCAACACTTTAGAAAATAATTTTTTCAATGTGAAACTTATTTAAAAAACTATTAGATTATTTTGAAAATAATAACACTCTTTTCATTTAATCCCTATAAAACTTACTACCAAAGAAATATTATTAATTATACTTTATAGTTTTTTTCAATTTACAGTATAAAATTGATTTTTTACACAATCCAAATGAAATAATTTATTTTCAAATCGCTTTAGAACAAATACATTTAGACATAAAACTGATTCTATTATAACTGATTATAATAATAATCGATTACAGATATAATTGATTATTGAAATAATCCACTATATATATTATCAATTATTCTAATAATCAACTCTACTAAGCTAATTCAAACATATTCTTAGTATAAGATTACTCTACTTTCTTTCACAAACTTTTATAAACTATTTTAAACCAGATTAATTTTGATTCATAAATTAGTATAATTTTTTTCACGCTATGAATCAATCAAATGTTATGAGAATCAAACATTTTTTATAATATATTGATGGGTTAAATAGTTTTTTAGTCCTAGAAAATGAGCGAATTTTGCTTTTGAACTCTGTAAAAAAATTTCTTTAGTTTTCATCCCTCTAAAATATAAAATTACTAATTTTAGTCCCTATAAAATGAGATAATTTTGGTTTTGATCCCTGTAAAGTGTTTTTCTTTGGTTTTCATCCCCTAAAATTTAATATCACTGTTTTTAGTCCCTAGGATTCATTTTAGGGTAGATAAATATAATCCATTTTAGAGTTCAAGAAAACTTTTAGGGGAATCATTTTCTAACATGATACTATAGAGGTTATTGGATATCACTTGGGATGATCATGGCCTTTTGTTAGACACATAAGTAGTTAATGAATGTCACATGATAATAGGGACCACAAACAATGATTTTAGAAGGAAAAAACCAAAGAAAAAAAATCTTACAAAGACCAGAACCAAATTTCGTTCATTTTACAGGACCAAAAACAAATTTAATCCTATATTGATATATAATTACATTTCAGTATAAATAATCTTTGCCGTAAAAATATATTAGAATTAAATTCTTTTAAAAATTCCAACCATTTATACAATGTTTATTTAGCCCAACATATAATATTATATATATATATATATATATATATATATATATATATATATATATATATATATATATATATATATAATAAAACAAGATAAATATATTTTAGTTTTTCTATAAAAAAAATAAAGGTTTAATGAACTTTTGAGTCCCTGAAAAGTATGTGAGTTTTGGTTTTAGTCCCTGAATTCTTTTTGCGTTGGTTTTGATCCCTGTAAATTAAAAACTTTTGGTTTTAGTCCCTATCATCAGTTACCCTTTGTTAAGTGCTGACATGACTAACGGAGTGCCACAACATTGCCACGTCAGCAAATATGCTACTTTGCCTGCCACAGATTAAATAAACTTTGGTTTTAGTCCCCGAAAAGTTAGTAAATTTGGGTTTTAGTCCCTGCACTTTTTCCGTTGGTTTTGATCCCTGTAAATTAAAAAATTTTGATTTTAGTCTCTGCCGTCAGTGACACTCTATTAAGTGTTGACTGTTGGTGTAAGCCCTAGTGATCAATCTATTTAGAATAAATCATCATTTGAATCATGACTTTGATCATATATTTGATATATGAATAAGGCATTCAGATTATTATGTCATCCTTTTGTGCATAATAAAGTTTGTAGAATAGACAATTCGTTTAATGATGAAACATCAAGTGTGACTTGATCGTGAGACCTCATTAAAGTTGCAGCTTATGTGGCTTAAAATAATAATAATTAAGTTGAAGTGGCAATGCCGATGTGACACTCTGTTAGTCACGTCAGCATTTAACAGAGTGTCACTGACAGCAGGGTCTAAAATCAAAAGTTTTGAACTTACAAGGACAAAAACCAACGAAAAAAGTACAAGGACTAAAACCAAAATTTACTTACTTTTCAGAGATCAAAACCAAAATTTATTTTCATACGTGACAGCACATGTGACATAAAATAATAATATTTTTTCTGACGTGACAGTGCAGGCACGGCATTCTATTAATCATGTCAGCACTTAACGGAGGGTAATTGACGGCTGGAACTAAAACCAAAAGTTTTAAATTTACATGGATCAAAACCAACAAAAAATAAATGCAGGGACTAAAACCAAAACTCATATACTTTTCAGGGACTAAAAAGTTTATTAAACCAAAAACAAGTATAAATGTGCAAATAGAAAGATGTAAATAAGCGATGTATAGAACGTCATTTTTCAGGCGGCGTCTAGGGTGGACTATCTTGTAAGTGCTTGTTTGGATAAGATTTTGAGCTTTCAAAATTTAGTTTACATCCATAATAATCAAGTTTGCTTTTTGAAATTTGTTTGGATAAAAGCATGATAGATAAAAGTGTGTTTAGAGGTATTCAGAGTTGATTTTATTGAATCCTAGCGAAAAAAAAGTACTTGCTGCTTCTGCATCTAATTCAGGCCACCCCGAGTATTTTCCTCTCTTCAGGCTCTCACATCAATCCAGATTTGAACAATTTTTTTCTCATATTGGAACAAAAAAATACAACTTCAAATTTGAACCAAAAAAGTTAAATTTGGAAGAACAATACAACTTCACATCTGAACAAAATACACAAAAAAGCAAAAAAATAAACATGTGCCTTTTTGGGTCCTCAACCTTCTCCACACCGTCTTTATCTGTGCGTGAACATGTGCAATGGAGGGTGGCGTTTTTGCGCGACTGGTGCTAGGGGGAAGGAAACGTGAGTGTGTGGGTGAGACTGTGTGAACACGAAATGGTGAAATGGGGAGGGGGAAGAGACGGAGAGCACGAGGAAGAAGGGAGCCAGTTGGGTGTTTCATTTTTTGATAAAGCTAGCGCCGGCCACCGCGCGAACCACTAGCGCCTGCCACCACTAGTGCTCAATGAGTCGCAGGTCCGTACAACAGCTATCTAGGCCAAAAATAAACTATGTGATGGAGCCTTATTAAAACTAAGAGTAAGCACTCAAATTGATGTTGGACAAAAAATCACACCGATATTTTGATACTTGAGAAATAAAAAATATCAATTTGGTCCTCAAGAATATATAAAATAAGGGTCAAAATAGTCCCTAACAGAGACTAAAATATCCCTAAAAATTATCCCAAAAAGAATCAATTTGATCCGCATTTTATATTTTTGAAAACCAAATTGATATTTTACATTTCTCAAGGACCAAAATGTCACCGTGTTTTTTTTATTAAGGATCATTTTGGGCCTTTACTCTTAAACTAATAACAAATTAACCCATCAAGTTTTTCAGACAAAAATAATTTTTTTTGTGGTAAGCTAGCTTATGTTTGTTGTTATATCAAACATATAAAAAATATAATATAAAAAGATACACAGTGAGTTTTTTTTAAAGAAAAAATTATTTTTTTTTAGAGATCTAAAACAAAGGGTCTCACTTGCTTTGATATTGGGTCGGGCCTATTGAGTCATTTAATTAGGAGTGTAAAATGAATGGTTTGGATGGATTTTGGATTGAATTATAATCGGAGTTAAAAATAAACCAATAACCCATTTATCATTCATAAAAAATGTACATCCATGACCCATTTAGTAAAACTATCCAAATCAATCATCAAACATTTTTATTGGATGAATATCTTACCCATCTTTTTATAAACATATATTTTAAAAATTTATTTAACCTTTTTTGCTTTCACAATCGGGTAATGGTGACGGTGGCCAACCGGTCGATGGTGGTGGCGATCGACGACAGTGGGAAGAATGAGGAGAGAAAAAAATAGAAATTTTGAGTGAATTTAAAATAATTTAATTATTTTTAATTTGGTTGGCTCAATTGTTTGGAAAAAGCTTATGGATAAAAAATAATCCATTTTTAATTTGATCGGTCTAATTGGTTGTAAAATAATAAGATGAATTATTAAAGCTCCAGTAGTAAAAATAACCCAACCAATCCATTCTGTTTATTTTTTATAAATGAATGGATTGAATTGAATTTACATGTGAATAAATTGGTTGTGGCATGAATATTTGGATTGTTTTGCCGGCCTGATGGATCTCAGAGTTGATTAAGGATGAATATTAATTTATTTATATTACAGTGAACCTTACACACGTAATTTAACACACTTTGCAATACTCAGTAGGAATCTCAGAGTTGGTTCAATACAAAGGACATATCAGTATATGAAACAAACTTCATTTATTCTTTAAATCAATTATTTAGATAGGACCACCCCAAACCAAATTTATTCCTCTTTATTTGTTACTTTTTTTATTTCTTGGCACTATGCCTTGAGAAGATGAGCATCAACATCTTTAGTGAGCTTGGTTACGTAGTCCAAATAGCCATATGGAGGTGCAATATGGCTATTGATCTTTTCATATTCAAAAGTCCATTTAATAACAGCACCACCATTGTCCTTATCATTCACTTGGAAGGTGATTTTGAAGATCTTGTACAGCTGACTAACATCTACATCGAAGACATTCAATGTTAGTGACTTGTTTTGTTCATCAACAACTTCAAAGCTCTCCTTCGCTTGTTACCTTACCATCTATGGTTTGACAAGTAAAATTAAGATTAATATGAAGAAAAAAAAATTATATAGAAAAAAAAATATAATTATGATTAGGGGTAACAAAATGGGTTGGACCCGACGGACCAACCCGTTTAACCCGCCTATTTTGGCGGGTTGGATTGGGGTTCTTAACCCACCAACCCGTTTTGACCCGCCCCGCTTAACCCACCAAGAAGGCGGGTCAGAGACGGGACGGGATGGATTGACCCGCCAACCTGACTATTCTAAAAATATATATATTAATTTATTTATTTTATTTTTTTAATAGTTTGAGGTATGGCGGGACGGATTGACCTGCCAACTCATTTTCGCCTTTTCGGTTTAATTTCCTATCTTTTATAATTATTTTCAATTATTTTACTTTTTTTGACGAGTCAACCCGTCAACCCATTTTTATAGTTTTTTCTTTTGGCGGACCAATCCACCACTAAACGGGATAGGTTAAGAGGTTAGACCCATTTTGTTAAAGCGGGTCAACCCGTCCCGCCTCGTTTTAGGCGGGCCAACGGCGGGACGGGTTGACCCATTTTGCCACCCCTAATTATGATCACTAAAGCAATTATCATCTTAAGTATTCATCACCAATTTCTTGTCACAAAAATTCACAGGCAATAATTATGATCAATACCAAAGAGTTTATGAGAAGTAGTGTTACATATATACTTTTTTGATCAGAAGTGTTACATATATACTAATTTGGAGGCTTAATTACCTATGATATAAGTCCAGTGTCTAATTGAGCCAATGCTTTGCCAGTCACCTTCACGCACCTTGGTCTCGTGTCTCGTGCACCGTATCACTGATGTTTTGAACATGGTGAAGTTGCTTTGTAATGAAGTTGAAGAATTTGGCAGCAAGTGAGCAAATGCCAAATTCATTAGTAATTTTACCTGTGAGAACCATGTCTAGATCACCAAATAGTAAATATGAACTAGCAAATGTAACAAACAAAGGGGGAAAGATGCTGAAGGGTGTGAAGTATTATTCGACCTTAAATAGAAAATAGCTTATTCACTATGATTGACTAATTAATTATCAAATCATCACAAAAATTAAAATTTTGCTTCGTACAGAAAACAATATTACCCGGTAGCCTGGGACCCCAACATTCATCACAAATTGTTACAGCGAAGTTCCATAATATTTTGGACAAAACTTGGGTGCACATCCTTATTTATTATTCTCTAATAAGAACACATGTGTAATAACTCATTAATAAAAATATAACATGTGTAAGAGTTGTTCCTGATCTAATTTTCTCATTGGAGAACACTATCTTATGTATCTACAAAACAATACCTAAATTTTATTCTAATATTTATGGGTCTCAAATTAGGGGTGGCAAAGTGGGTTGTAACCCGCGGGTCAACCCGCCAACCAACCAAAATTTGACGGGATGAATTGAGGTCTTCAACCCACCAACTCACTTTGACCCGCTCTGCTTAACCCACCCGAAAACGGATTGGCGGCGGACAGAATAAAAAATAATATTATTTTTATTAATTTATTAATTATTTAATTTAATTTAATTGTTACTTGAAATTATTTTATAATACAAAAATAATATCTTTACTTTTGTAACACAAATTGTATGCTATAAGATAAGATTATTCTAATTTTTTAATAATAATTTAAGAAAGATTATGAAAATTGATCAAAAAAAAGAAATGTTATATGTTTTTTTTTTAATTTTTTAATTTTTATAGCGGGTCAACCCGCCAACCCATCATTAGACGGGGTGGATTGGGGGGTTCAACTCATATGACTAAAACGGATTGACCAGTCTCGTCCTATTTTGGATGGATTAATGACGGAACGGGTTGACCCACTTTACCATCCCTATCTCAAATGTTTATAATTGCCTTTGCTCCTTAATATTTATCACCACATCAATTATGGCATGCTAAATGCTCCAAAAATTCAAAGAGATTATATATATATATTAGAAAAAATAAATAAGAGCCTGTTTGGCATGCCACTTCTACGAGCTTATAGCGGATAACTAATAATGGATGAGAAAGTAATCCCGTTTGATAAGCGTCTCTGTCACAAGCTTATAGCGTTTTTTTCAGACGCTACTTAAAATAGCGTTTGAGCTTATAGCTTATAACGTTTCATTTTTCTTTTCACTTTTATCCTTATTATCTTCATTTAATTCTACATTTATCTTTTTTTCTCTTTTATGTAAAATTATTAATGAATATGTCCTTTTATGTCATTTTATATTTTTCAGCTAGTTCAACCGTTAATTTTATCAAATACTTCCACAGAAAATAAAATAACTTATCTGCTATTTGCTATCAGCTACCTTATCCGCTATCCGCTATTCGTTATTAGCTAACTTATTCCTTAATAGCTAATTTTCCTATACAGACTCTAAATAAAGTTTTATTAGCTACTAATTGTTTGCTTTGTGTGTCGGCAAATGTGTTGCTTTCTTCGGTTAATGTCACGAAAATGATAAACCATTGTAATGGTCATAGAAATTCAACCTAATCTAAGATTACGCAAATTCTACAGAGATCTAGATTTACCCGATGTAGACCTTTTCTTTTCTTCCTCGTCGCCATTGTCATCTCTCTTATCTCCTCCTCCCTCCCTTAACCTCCTCAACATTCCTTCTAGGCACCCACTAGTTCCCCCCTTCACAAACAGCAAAAATAAATGGAAATAGAGTGAGGTGATTTGCTGCAACTACTTACAAGCTTCTGTGTTCAAATCTAACAACAAAAATGCTAGCTTTCCTCTCTCAATTAGACAAACATTGCACACAAAATAAAAGAAACAACACTCAGACGTAATAGTATTACTTAATCAAAACGGAAAAAGAATAAAATTTGACATCAAAATCCCAAATTTCCCAAAATCCCACTCAATGATTCAAAAACTCACCTCACCCATGGTGACGAAGCGGAGAGAGGAAAACTGAGGCAGTGGCTACGGAGCTCACGCAGGGTAGACGGAGGCGGCTGGATGTGGTGGTGGCTGCTGGTGGCGCGAACAAAGAGAGGAAGACATCTTCGTTGAAAGAGAATGGGATAGAGGGGAGGTTGGCGGTGGTGGTGGCTATCGTCTCAATCTTGCTCCTCGTCGCCGCCCTCTTCTTCCTCTGCAACGCCGGCGATACCGCCGCCCTCCTCTGCTTCGAGAAACAAGCGCAGTACCTCGAGAAGATCGCGTTCTCGCCTGTGAATTGGAAATTCGTTTACCCCATTCCTGACAAGGTAACCAGGTTCATGAATTTTCCATGTTGCTCCACCAGTAGTCGATTAAGAATAACAAATTTGACATTTTTAATTGATTAAAAGTAACAAATCTCATATTTTCTCTCAGCAAAGTAATCGATTCTAAATTCAATTCATCAATGAATCGATTACCTAATCCCACGTAATCGATTCAATTACGTTCTGATGCGATCGAGAAAATGGATTGCGTATTGATCTCATCCGTCCAAACTTTTTTTGCAACATCTAACGGTTAATTTATCTCTCGTCTTGTCAAGGTAGCTCACTCTAAAAGCAGCCATACTTTCTTTCAGAAACTTGTATAAATTAAAAACAGCTTAATTTTTATTCATAATTAATTATTTAATATAACGTTTTTTCAGCTATGAATCAATCACAAAATGGGTGACTTTTTATATACGTATTAAAAGAATTAAATATTTTTAATGAGTTTAATTATTATATAATGATAGTGTAAAATATTTTTACACAGATATTTAATCATAAGTTATCACATTAGTAACAAAATTCAACTCTTATCTTAATTACCTTAAATGTCATTCATGTAAAAAAATTTGCAATTAAACTCATTTTTAATAATATATAAATATATAATTAGATATTAGTATAAATAATCTTTAACGTAACAATATACTAGAAGAATTTAATTGTAAGTATAAAGATTTTTTTACACAGACAACCAATCAGAATTTGTCACATAAGTTAAAGTGTTTGACTCTTATCCTAACTACCTTAAAAGTCATGCACAATGATTTCCGATTGGTTGTCTGTGTAAAAAAATTTTACACTGACAGCACATAGCAATTAAACTCATATGAATTTAATTGGTATGCACTGTCAGTATAAAGATTTTTTACACAGATAACCAATCAGAATTTGTCACATAAGCTAAAGTATTTAACTCTTATCCTAACTACCTTAAAAATCATACACACAATAAATTGTTTTAAGAATTCCAACCATTTATGCGATCTTTCTTTAGCCAAACATGTAATATACTAGAATTTGATCCCGTGCCCACATGCGATTATATAATGAATAATCATAATTCATAATATATGTTGTGATTGTATATAATGAACATAACTGTGACACCCTCAAAACCCGTGCCACTTTCATAACTCAACACACTTAATGAAACGATAAATAAAATTTCGCTGGTTTTCCTTTCGGAAAAAATAAATCCTTTGTATAAGCAAATTCTGGAAATCGTGACAAAAATTTTTCTTATTAATACCTGTAGAACCACCACTCGAGACAGAATAGAACTGCTCATATATATATGAGATATGTATACATCAATTGAAAACTATGGACAACATGTCCCTTTACAAAAGATCAATGAACGGACTCCTAAAAAGCTATAAACTAGGCAGCGACAGTCTGGAACCATATCTCTAAAACCTATGGCCATCAGTAGCCGTTAACAGACTACCCAAAAACCGCTGCCTCAAAAATAAGGTCTACACCCTAAGCTGGTCCGACTAATGGAAGCCATTAGACAATCCCCTGGAGGGAGGTCCAATGCTGGAACCAGGGGAAGAACTCTGGGAACCTACGTTCCCGTTCCCCTGTGGATGGGGCTCGGAAGCATCCGAAAGATGATCCTCCGGGTCCTCCTGAGGATCCTCCTCAGGGTCTTCCTCCTCCTCCTCCTCCTCTTCCTCCACATCCTCCACTACGTACTCGCCCGCTACCAAAACAAAAGGCAGGGGAGGCGTCTGTGGCGGCTGCTGCTGCGGGGGCGACCGACTCGATCACACCCTGCTCCATAAGGGCCTGCAGCATCAACCCGATGGGAGGGAGAGGCACCTGGATGGTCTCCACGGTACGAGTGCTCTTCCGCGGTCCCGTCTCAGTCGTCCCACTTACGGTGCAAACCGGTCCGGTGTATGCCGCGCTTTCCACTCCTGGGTGGATAACCCACGCGGCTGGGTCCGTCCTCTGATCAAATACTAGGACGCGCATCCCTGAGTGCGCTAGGTGATCTGGCGTCGGCTCCATCTGTAAATATGATACAATATATACCAAAGGACAACCCGTCCAAAAACATGCAAGGGTGAGACACCAATATATGAATCCATAAACGACAACTATATACCCAATCCACACAACAACTCATATAATGTAACTCACTCAAATCATCATACATCATATAACATAGCATGTATAATCAAGTACAAATAGCGGTAAAGGCACAAGGGCTTCGTATCCCACAATCAACTTTATCTCCTAAACGTATGCATGGCACTTCCATATATCTCAACTAATATTCAAACTAGATTTCTAGATTTCCGAAAATCCCATCACCATTCGCAATGATCTGATCAGGCTCTAATGATTAACACCAATATTTGGCCCAAAAACGAGTACTTTGAATCCCATTGACACTACGCGATTCTCACATGGGGGCGCAATCAGAAGTACTCCACAAGAATACGGTCATACTATATTGTCCAACTCAAGGCACAATACGTTCCCAGAACACGTATGACACCATTGTCCATCAAGGCACAATGTCATGACAAATAAGTCATCTCAGGTTCTCCTTGCTTATCAAGGTCCCCCGTTTCACGGCACGTCTGCCCCGCATTTAATGCATGAGAAAACTATCTAGTTTCCGATAATTGATCTTTGTCGCATGAATATTTCCTCGTTGTAGCATCAACGCTAACAACCACCATAATGTCTTAAACTCTTTAAATCTCATAACATTTTCTCAAAACAGGACACTTAGTCCAAAAACAACTCAAATCCCAACATCCCTAACCGATGCACCAGTCAAGGACGCCGGATTAAAGATATAAAACCATCCTCAAGCTTACAGGACCACAAAGATCGTCCTTAAGCCGACAGGATCACCACTAACACGGATCCTTGATCCACGTGTTCTACAGAACTCTAGAACCCCGACGTCTCGGTTTCTAGTTTCCGAACTTCCAAACCGATTTTCTTGAAAACTCGAAAACCAAAAACCCCAAATCTCCGATATTTACACAAAGTCATCGGGATCGGTTTTCCATAAAACAAAACTTGGTCCAGAGACCATTTCTTTTTCTTTCGTTGTTTTTCGGTAAAATACGAACTTAAAACAAAGCTTGCAAAAACTCATTTTTCTTGAATAAACTCAATATGACTTTGGAAACCACATTTTTCAAATGCCTTTGCTCAAAGGGTTCACTTATCGAATTAGGACAATTGAAGGTTTCTAATGCCCTATTTGCTTTTAAACTTCACTTCTTATTATTAAAACACATTTCAGACTTTTAAAGCTTTTAAGTTACACGATGTCGGATCCTAATCAAAATTAGGTCCTCTAATGCCTAAATCCCACAGCAGGGCACATGATACATCCATATAACCATTCAGCAAGTATAACATGCATTCAACTATATCAGCAGTTACGTCAATACATCAATACATTAATACATATTCCAATCAACAGCAGTCAATCAAGAAATCAACTAACATCAGATATAAACTATTTAAATACAGTACAGACACCGATGCAGCACATAGCTGTCGGGAATGGAATTCCTCAAGTTTATCCCCTTACCTCTTGTAGCTTCCCACTAAGCTTGGAACACCCGATCAACTTGCTCATTGTCCCAGCACGCTGCCGATCACTACATACACGTAAAACATATCGGCATTAACTTACAAAACAAAGATTTTTCCTAATGCACCACCCCTAGGGTTCGGCCCTATTACACTAAAAATAGCTAGGGAGCTCCAAAATTTCTCATTTTCTGGATAACACCCTAACTAAGTGTGACAGCCCTAGATATCAGATCAGATCATCAAAAACCAACCAAAACCCTACCCTACACACATAGGGGGTTTCGGCATCTACCCAGAAAATATAGCTAGGGAGATTTCTTGGCTCTAAGCTCTTGGATCAGACAAGTAGGTCATGAACTTAGGCCATAGAAATTGGTTTGGTACAGATACGATTTTCCTACAATTTTTCATGGATTTTCAAAGATTTTAGGGACAAAACCTAAACATTCTTGATCATGAAAATATGAGGAGAGAAAGGAGAGATTGAGAGAGATGAAGTTGAAATACTACCTCCTATGAAGCTTTCCTCCAAGATTGGTGAAGGTTGCTTCAAGAAAAGCTCAAAACTCAAGCTTCAAAAGAGTTCTAATGGAGAGAAAATGAGAAATGAGAGGAAGAAGAAGATGAGGTAATTTAGGGGAGGGGGGCTGCGGAAGGGAATGGAGAGATAAGGGTGGAAAAGTTAGATATTTATGGGTTTATTAGTTTAATAATAGGAAAGGTAAGTTTGTAATAAAAATTAATCAAGGGTAATTTGGTCAATTCATATCCCGATATTTGGAATCATCCCGACACTGGTATGACTTCCCCAAATAACTTGACACAATGTTGGTATGAAAAACATCTGATCGTGAGTCTCGAAAAACTCTAAAATAGCTCGAATCGTCTCCCCGATCGATTATCGGCCCGAATATAAAATATTATTTATATTTTGGATGTCAGGACATATTTTAGGAAAAAGATAAAAGATCAAATTCTAAGACTAACGGTTTTGTCCGTTAGTCCAGATTAGGTCGTGATAGTAGAAAACACTATCATCTGAAAAACGTAGATCGATTTTTGTTTGAGTTTTCGGCCCAAAACTTAACCGAAGGATCCTATGATTTTATGAAACAAGACTATGATTTTAGTTTTCCCAAAATCATTTTCTAAAACACAGATAAAAATATAAACTCTTTATCGTCTTTAGAAAGCACGAAAAATTGGGGTGTTACAATAACAAACTGCAGTTTTTTTTTATTGTTGAGGCAACATTTTTCCCCTGATAATTATTCAATTTATTAAAAATGGCCCTAACTTTAGCATCATAGTGCAAGCTTATCCCACCTTCTAGGAAGGGTTGGAAAGTAAGGCACATCATCATGTGTTCCAAATTAGGTAAAAAGAAACAAAACAATACATATGTGCACCACAGTTTTGGCCAAAGTTTGCCTACCTACATACACCCTTTTTAAGTATAAGTAGAGGGGCCTCATTAAAATGTTTAGGCGACATAAATATTTGAAAATGTTGTTATGTAAAATATAAAAGATAAATCTACTTATTAGTTTAAATTATACATTTTATTAATAGATAGACTTTTTGCAAATGACATATATTGAAAAAGTTATGTAAGTTATTTTGAAGTAGATATAAAAAAAAAAATGTAAGAGGGTTAAATAAAATGAACTACAAATTATTTTTGAACAAACATGATTATTCATATAAATATAATCATCATTGTGCAAAAGAAAAATAACATATTTAGAGCAAAAAAAAGAACAAGTAAATCACATTAACAAAAACAAAAACTGATAAAAACTTCATCTTGAAAAAATAAAAAAGTGTTCATTAAAAGTGTTGCTGAATTTGTGGTTTCATCTCAGAAGTATAATAATGTTTTGTGTCACTATATAATGAATGATTTTGTGATACTTATTAATTAGCATAGATATTTATATAATATATTGGTTGTTGTTTATCAATGATTGGAGTTTGTTTGATGAACTTGTTTTTTATATCTATTCATATTAGCGCAACTCATTTTTATAGTACCTCACGCGTGGGTAAGAATCTTCAACCATGTCTTCCATTTAATTTGAATTGATTCATCTTTTTTTATTTTATATTCATTTCTTTTGTTTTGAAAAAATGTTCAAATCTTATTAAATATGGAAAATGGAAATCAATTCCCAATTTGAACGTGATATATAAATTAATTATTTTATTCCTACCAATTACTAATTTAATTTGATTTGATTTGATTAATATATTTTTTTTTGTTGTCAAAAGTTGTTCAGTTTTTAAAATTTGAAATACTATTCTCTAGAGATGACACTTGACAAATTCTTTGTGCAAAGATAACTGCTTTGAATTATTTATAGATTTATATATATCAGATTAAATGCTTTATTCTCAATCAATTCAAAATTTGATTTCAATTGATTCATATTTTTTATTTTATTTTCGTTTCTTTTGTTTTAAAAAAATGTTCAAATCTTCCTCAATATGAGAAATGGAAACCAATTCCTAATTTAAATGTAATATACAAATTAAGAAAAATGCTAGCAAAATACTTTCTAATACTCTCTTTTCAACACACACTCTCCAATTGGTTGAAATTTATGTGGGTCCTATAAAATTCAAGTGGGACCCATATGAATTTCAACCAATAGGAGGGTGTGTGTTGGAATGAGAGTGTTAGAGAGTGTGTTGCTAGCACTCCTCCTCAATTAATTGCTTTGTTCTCCATCAATTCCTAATTTGATTTGAATTGACTAATTTTTTTTTTGTTTTTACAAATTGTTTAGTTTTGAAAATTTGAAATAGATAACACTTGACAAATTCTCATTGCATTGAGGACCGCTATATATATATATATATATCAGCATTATTTATTCCTAATCATTTCTAAATTTGTTTTGAATTATTTTTGGTTTCTCAAGGTATCATCTGCGCGCAACTGCGAAGACTAATCCCCCGAGGTACTAGACGATATTTAAGAGTGTAACACCCCGATTTTTTTGTGCTTTCTAAAGACGATAAACTCAATTAATGAGTTTATATTTTTATCTGTGTTTTAGAAAATGATTTTGGGAAAACTAAAATCATAGTCATGTTTCATAAAATCGTAGGAGCTTTCGGTTAAGTTTTGGGCCGAAAACTCAAACAAAAACCGATCTACGTTTTTCAGATGATAGTGTTTTCTACTATCACGACCTAATCTGGACTAACGAACGAAACCATTAGTCTTAAAATTTGATCCTCTATCTTTTTCATAAAATGTGTCCTGACGTCCAAAATATAAATAGTATTTTATATTCGGGCCGATAATCGATCGAGAAGACGATTCGAGCTGTCTTAGGGTTTTTCGAGACCCACGATCAGATGTTTTTCGTGATAAGATTGTATCAAGTTATTTGAGGAATTCATACGAGTGTTGGGACGATTTCAAATATCGGGATGTGAATTGACCAAATTGCCCTTGGTTAATTTTATTACCAATTTACCTCTCTTATTATTAAACTAATAAAACCCCTAAATATCTAATATTTCCAACCTTATCTCCCCATATCCTTCGGCAGCCCCCTCCCCCAAATCACCTCATCTTCTTCTTCTCTCATTTCTTTTCTTTCCTTTCATCCAAAATCTCCATTTTTGAAGGTAGAAAGCTTGGATTTTTGTGAAGCAACCTTCATCAAACTTGGAGTGGATCATCATAGGAGGTAGTAGTTCAACTCTATCTCTCTCAATCTCTCCTTTCTCTCCTCATATTTTCATGATCAAGGATGTTAGGTTTTTGACTCTAAATCTTTGAAAATCCATGAAAAATTGTAGGAAAATCGTATCTGCGTTAAACCAATTTCTATGGCCTAGGTTCATGACATACTTGTATGATCCAAGAGCTTAGAGCCAAGAAATCTCCCTAGCTATATTTTCTAGGTGGAGGCCGAAACCCCCTATGTGTGTAGGGTAGGGTTTTGGTTGGGTTTTGATGATCTGATCTGATGTCTAGGGCTATCACACTTAGTTAGGGTGTTACCCAGAAAATGAGAAATTTTGGAGCTCCCTAGCTATTTTTAGTGTAATAGGGCCGAACCCTAGGGGTGGTGCATTAGGAGAAATCTTTGTTTTGTAAGTTAATGCCGATATGTTTTACGTGTATGTAGTGATCGGCAGCGTGCTGGGACAGTGAACAAGTTGATCGGGTGTTTAAAAGTTTAGCTGGAAGCTACAAGAGGTAAGGGGATAAACCTGAGGAATTCCATTCCCGACAGCTATGTGCTGCATCGGTGTCTGTACTGTATTTAAATAGTTTATATATCTGATGTTAGTTGATTTCTTGATTGACTGCTGTTGATTGGAATATGCATTGATGTACTAATGTATTAATGTAACTGCTGATATAGTTGAATGCATGTTATACTTGCTGAATGGTTATATGGATGTATCGTGCGCCCTGCTGTGGGATTTAGGCATTAGAGGACCTAATTTGATTAGGATCCGACATCGTGTAATCCTAAAAGCTTTAAAAGTCTGAAATGTGTTTTAATAAGAAGAAGTGAAGTTTAAAAGCAAATAGGGCATTAGAAACCTTCAGTTGTCTTAATTCGATAAGTCAACCCTTTGAGCAAAGGCATTTGAAAAATGTGGTTTCCAAAGTCATATTGAGTTTATTCAAGAAAAATGAGTTTGTGCAAGCTTTGTTTTAAGTTCGTATTTTATCAAAAAACAACGAAAGAAAAAGAAATGGTCTCTGGACCAAGTTTTGTTTTATGGAAAACCGATCCCGATGAATTTGTGTAAGTATCGGAGATTTGGGGTTTTTGGTTTTCGAGTTTTTAAGAAAAGTGGTTTTGAAGTTTGGAAACTAGAAACCGAGACGTCGGGGTTCTAGGATTCTGTAGAACACGCGGATCAAGGATCCGTGTTAATGGTGATCCTGTCGGCTTAAGGACGATCTTTGTGGTCCTGTAAGCTTGAGGATGTTTTTATATCTTGAATCCGGCGTCCTTGACTGGTGCATCGGTTAGGGATGTTGGGATTTGAGTTGTTTTTGGACTAAGTGTCCTGTTTTGAGAAAATGTTGTGAGATTTAAAGAGTTTAAGACATTATGGTGGTTGTTAGCGTTGATGCTACAACGAGGAAATATTGATGCGACAAAGATCAATTATTGGAAACTAGATAGTTTTCTCATGCATTAAATGCGGGGCAGACGTGCCGTGAAACGAGGGACCTTGATAAGCAAGGAGAACCTGAGATGACTGATTTGTCATGACATTGTGGCTTGATGGACAATGGTGTCATACGTGTTCTGGGAACGTATTGTGCCTTGAGTTGGACAATATAGTATGACCGTATTCTTGTGGATTACTTCTGATTGCGCCCCCATGTGAGAATCGTATAGTGTCATGGGATTCAAAGTACTCGTTTTTGGGCCAAATATTGGTGTTAATCATTAGAGCCTGATCAGCTCATTGCGAATGGTGATGGGATTTCCGGAAATCTAGTAATCTAGTTTGAATATTAGTTGAGATATATGGAAGTGCCATGCATACGTTTAGGAGATAACGTTGATTGTGGGGTACGTAGCCCTTGTGCATTTACCGCCATTTGTACTTGATGATATATGCCATGTTATATGATGATTTGAGTGAGTTACAGTATATGAGTCTGTTGTGTGGATTGGGCATATAGCTGTTGTTTATGGATTCATATATTGGTTTCTCACCCTTGCATGTTTTTGGACGGGTGGTCCAGTGGTATATATATTGTATCGTGTTTACAGATGGAGCCGACGCCAGATCACCTACCGCACTCGGGGATGCGCGTCCTAGCATTTGATCGGAGGACAGACCCAGCCGCGTGGGTTATCCACCCAGGGGTGGAAAGTGCGGCGTACACCGGACCGGTTTGCACTGTAAGCGGGACGACTGAGACGGGACCGCGGAAGAGTACTAGGACAGTGGAGACCATCCAGGTGCCTCTCCCTCCCATCGAGTTGATGCTGCAGGCCCTTATGGAGCAGGGTGTGATCGAGTCGTTCGCCCCCGCTGCACAGTCCCCGCAGCAGCCGCCTCAGACACCTCCCCCGCCTTTTGTTTTGGTAGCGGGTGAGCACGTAGAGGAGGATGTGGAGGAGGAGGAGGAGGAAGAGGAAGAAGACCCTGAGGAGGATCCTCAGGAGGACCCGGAGGATCATCTTTCGGATGCTTCCGATCCCCATCCACAGGGGAACGGGAATGTAGGTTCCCAGAGTTCTTCCCCTGGTTCCAGCATTGGACCTCCCTCTGGGGGATTGTCCAATGGCTTCCATTAGTCGGACCAGCTTAGGGTGTAGACCTTATTTTTGAGGCAGCGGTTTTTGGGTAGTCTGTTAACGGCTACTGATGGCCATAGGTTTTAGAGATATGGTTCTAGACTGTCGCTGCCTAGTTTTATAGCTTTTTAGAAGTTTAGTATCATTCGTTGTTTTGTAAAGGGACGTGTTGTCCATTATATGTATATATATGAGCAGTTCTATTCTGTCTCGAGTGGTGGTTCTACAGGTATTGATAAGAAAAATTTTTGTCACGATTTCCAAAATCTGCTTATACAAAGAATTTATTTTCCAAAAGTAAAACCAGCGAAATTTTATTTATCATTTCATTAAGTGTGTTGAGTTACGAAATTGGCACGGGTTTTGAGGGTGTCACATTAGTGGTATCAGAGCTGGTCGAGTCTTTCGGGAATCCTTGGGGAATCGGTCTGTTGTGTTTGCTGTTGTGTGATCTCTGTATTCGCGAGGCAAAAGTGATTTCGCGTCGCGAGCCCGAGAAGTTTCTTAGGGCATGTTCTTTGTCTCGCGTAGCGAACAGGAATTCGCGTCGCGAGGCAGGGAAATGGTGCTCTGTTTCTCGGGTATGTCCTCTGCGTCGCGTGGCGAAATGGATTTCGCGTCGCGAGGCAGAGGAGTGGAGTTGCATGTTCTCTGGATCGCGTAGCGAACCGAAATTCGCGTCGCGAGCCAGAGAAATGGTGCTCTGTTTCTCAGGTATGTCCTCTGCGTCGCGTGGCGAAATTGAGTTCGCGTCGCGAGACAGAGGAGTGGAGTTGCATGGTCTCTGATTCGCGAAGCGAAATGTATCTCGCGTCGCGAGGCAGAGAAGCTTCCTAGATGTGTTCTCTGCATCGCGTGGCGAACGGGATTCGCGTCGCGAGGCAGAGGAGTAGTGTTTTCCTCTTGGGCAGGTGCCCTGCATCGCGTAGCGAACTGGATTTCGTGTTGCGAAGCAGAGGGTATGTTTTCGTATCGCGGGGCGAATGAACTTTCGCGTCGCGAGGCCGAGAGCGATGTGGCTTCCTGGATCGCGAGGCGAAGGAGCATTCGCGTCGCGAGTCCGAGGAGCTGTTCCTTGTCTCGCGTAGCGAAACCGAGGGTTGGGATGTTACTACTCTTCTTTTTATTTCCTTCTTGGAGATGCTGTATGTCTATAACTGCTTATTTGCTTTATTTTCTGGTTGCCATTTGACTGAATTTGGGCCTTGTAGGTCAGATATGGAACTAGAATTTGGAGCGGAAGCAGGACGTGGACGTGGACGTGGCCGTGGACGTGGTCGCGGTCGAGGAGCTGGTGTCCAAGCTGAGGATGTTGCTGGAGCCACTGGAATGGATTTTGCTGCTCAGGCAATGGCTAACATGGCTGCGGCTATTGCTGTCCAAACTGCAACCATGAACGCCCACAATGCCCAAGAACAACTCCGTGCTGACCAGGCCGCTGAGGGTTGAAGCTTGACTACTTTCAGGCGTCAAAATCTGCCACAGTTTTCTGGTGACGTGGATCCTGAGAAAGCTAATCTTTGGATTCAGGAAATCGAAAAAAATTTTGAGTTGATACGTAGTCCAGAAGAAGTGAAGGTACCATATGCCACATTCCTGCTGATAGGAGATGCGGAATATTGGTGGAAGGGAACAAAGCAACTACTGGAGGCCAATCACGAGGTGATTTCGTGGACGTTGTTTAAGGATCGCTTTTTGGGAAAGTATTTCCCTCAGAGTGCAAGAGCAGAGAAGGAGCAGGAATTCTTGCGACTACAACAAAGAGATATGTCAGTCGGAGAATATGCGGCTAAGTTTGAATCGTTGGCCAAGTACTTCCGTTTCTTTCAGAATAATCCCGAGGAAGAATGGAAATGCGAAGCTTTTGAGAGAGGACTGCAGTATGAGATAAAAGAGTCGGTCCTACCACAAGGAATCAGAAATTTTCAAGCACTCGTTGAGAAAAGCAGGCAAATAGAGCTGATGAAGCGTGGGAGAGATAATAGAGGAAACGTCGGAGGACCTTTCCGATTCAAGGGTCAATCTCAGGACCAGAGAGGGAAACAGATTCAAAAGAAACCATATTCTCGACCACTTGGGAACTTCCAGAAACAACCTTATCGACCTGTTGCTCGTGCATCGGGCAGTGGAGGTCAAGGAGGGCAAAACCAAGGGAGGAAGTGTTTCAAGTGCGGGGATTCATCGCATCTGGCAAACAACTGTACCGTGAGGAATGGCCATTGCTACCGTTGTGGACAACCAGGTCATTTTGCCAGGGATTGTAGAGCACAGAATCTAGTCCAAACTGCGGACAGGAGTGGTGGAGCCAAACGACCGACGGCTAGGGGAAGAGTTTATACCCTGAGTGGTGCTAAGGCTTCGAACTCCGGAGATCTGATACAGGGTGTGTGTGTCATAGACGGTAATCTCTTACTAGTGCTCTTTGATTCAGGTGTAACCCATTCATTCATTTCTATGGATTGTGTGAAACGCTTAGAGTTATCTGTTTCTTCCTTGTCATTTGATTTAATTGTTTCTACACCAACTGCTGAACCTGTTGTTGTGAATTCTATCTGTCTGAACTGTCCTATTGTTATCCAGGATAGACATTTTCTTGTTGACTTAATATGTTTGCCTTTAATACAATTAGATGTAATTTTGAGCATGGATTGGTTATCTTCCAACCAGATCCTATTAGATTGTGCACATAAAACCCTAGTTTTTCCTAGTACTGAGATTTCTGGATTTTTAACCGCCAACCATGTTAGAACTTCTTCGAAAGAGGGAGATCCGAAATACGTGCTTTTGACCAATTTAGAAGTCGAGGGGAAGATCGAGCTGAGTCAGATGCCTGTTGTGAGAGATTTTCCCGAGGTGTTTCCAGAGGATGTTCCAGGTTTGCCACCTGTGAGGGATATAGAATTCTCCATCGATCTGATCCCAGGAACTGGACCGATATCGATTGCTGCATATCGAATGTCACCTACTGAGCTTGTTGAGTTGAAAACACAAGTCGAGGACTTGTTATCAAAGCAGTTCATCAGACCAAGTGTTTCGCCATGGGGAGCGCCGGTTCTCTTAGTGAGAAAGAAACACGGAGGTTCGAGACTTTGTGTGGACTATCGTCAGCTGAACAAGGTTACGATCAAGAACAAGTATCCGTTACCTCGAATTGATGACTTGATGGATCAACTGCGGGGAGCCGCGGTTTTCTCAAAGATCGACTTAAGGTCAGGATACCACCAGATTCGAGTGAAAACGGAGGATATACCAAAGACCGCTTTTAGAACTCGTTACGGACATTACGAGTATCTCGTGATGCCTTTTGGAGTGACGAACGCACCTGCTGTTTTCATGGACTACATGAATCAGATTTTTCGTCCGTTTCTTGATAAGTTTGTTGTAGTGTTCATAGACGATATTCTGGTTTATTCTAAGAATCGTGAAGAACACGAGGAGCATTTACGGCAAGTCCTTCATGTTTTACGAGAGAAGATGTTGTATGCGAAACTCTCTAAGTGTGAGTTTTGGCTAGAAGAAGTCGGATTTTTGGGTCATGTTATCACAAAACAAGGAATTTCTGTGGACCCTGCTAAAGTAGAAGCCGTACTTTCTTGGGAAAAGCCAAAGACTGTAACCGAGATAAGAAGTTTTGTTGGATTGGCCGGCTACTATCGAAGGTTTATTGAAGGATTTTCCAAGATTGTGTCACCATTGACTCAATTGACGAGGAAAGACCAACCTTTTGTTTGGACTGATCAGTGTGAAGAAAGTTTTCAAAAGATTAAGGAACTTCTGACTACTTCACCAGTGTTAATACTTCCCGAACCGAGTGAACCTTATGAAGCATATTGTGATGCTTCACACCAAGGTCTAGGTTGTGTGCTGATGCAACACCGCAAAGTGGTGGCTTATGCATCACGACAATTAAAGATTCATGAAAAGAATTTTCCCACCCATGACCTAGAATTAGCTGCAGTGGTTTTTGCGCTAAAGATGTGGAGACACCATCTGTATGGTGCAAAGTTCGATGTCTTTAGTGATCACAAGAGTTTGAAGTATCTGTTCGACCAGAAGGAGCTCAATATGAGGCAAAGACGATGGATGGAGTTTTTAAAAGATTACGACTTCACGTTGCAATACCATCCAGGGAAGGCGAACGTCGTGGCAGATACTTTGAGCCGGAAAGCCGTTCATATTTCAACTATGATGGCAAGAGAATTGAAACTGATTGAAGAGTTTCGTGATCTGAACTTGGGGTTAGAGATAAGTCCTAAGAAACTAAGCTTTGGAATGCTTAAGATCTCTAATGGATTGATGGAAGAGATCCGTGAGCAACAAGCTACTGATGAATCTCTTCAAGAGAAAAAGGTGTTGGTGGAACAAGGGAAAGCTAGTGAGTTTAGTTTGGGAGCAGATGGAATCTTAAGGTGTAATGGACGAGTTTGTATACCCAACAACCCGGAGATGAGAAAAATGATTCTAGAAGAATCTCACAAGAGTGGATTAAGCATTCATCCTGGTGCAACCAAGATGTATCAGGACATGAAACAAAGATTTTGGTGGCCAGGCATGAAGAAACAAGTTGCAGAATACGTTGCATCGTGTTTAACTTGTCAGAAAGCAAAAGTAGAACATCAGAGACCTGGAGGGATGCTGCAATCCCTAGATGTACCGGAATGGAAATGGGAGAGTATCTCTCTGGATTTCGTAGTGAGTTTACCCCGAACAGCAAGGAATTTTGATTCAATTTGGGTAATCGTGGATAGGTTGACGAAATCGGCACATTTCTTACCTGTCAAGACAAACTACACAGTCGCGAAACTGACTGAGGTGTATATAAGAGAAGTGATTAGATTGCATGGGATACCCTCAAGTATTGTTTCGGATCGAGATCCGAAGTTTACATCGCGTTTTTGGGAAAGCTTACACCAAGCTTTGGGAACTAAGTTACGTCTAAGTTCAGCATACCATCCTCAGACGGATGGACAAACAGAAAGAACGATTCAATCGTTAGAAGATTTGCTAAGAGCTTGTGTGTTGGATAATCGAGGAAGTTGGGATGAACTGTTACCTCTGATTGAATTCACATATAATAACAGTTATCACTCAAGCATAGGGATGACACCCTATGAGGCTCTATATGGGAGGAAATGTCAAACTCCTCTTTGTTGGTATCATGATGGAGAGAGTACAATTCTAGGACCCGAGGTTGTGCAAGAGACGACAGATAAAGTAAAATGGATTCGGGAAAGGATGAGGACATCTCAGAGCAGACAGAAGAGTTACTCGGATAAGCGAAGACGACCTCTCGAATTTCAAGAAGGCGATCATGTGTTTCTGAGAGACAATCCAACGACTGGGGTAGGTCGGGTAATGAAATCCAGAAAACTCACTCATAAATTCATTGGACCATACCAAATTCTTCGGCGTATTGGTCCAGTAGCGTACCAAATTGCTTTACCTCCTTTTCTTTCAAATTTACATAATGTCTTTCATGTTTCACAATTGAGGAAGTATATTCCTGATCCATCTCATGTAATTGAACCTGATCGAGTAACCTTGAAGGAAAATCTGTCTTATGAGACCGCACCTGTAAGGATTGAGGACAAGAGAGTCAGACAACTGAGGGGAAAACAAATCTCTTTAGTCAAGGTTATTTGGGATGATACAACGGGAGAAGCAACTTGGGAGACTGAGGACAAGATCAGAGAGCAATATCCTTATCTGTTCACAGGTATGTAATTTCGAGGACGAAATTATTTTAAGGGGGATAGTAATGTAACACCCTGATTTTTTTGTGCTTTCTAAAGACGATAAACTCAATTAATGAGTTTATATTTTTACCTGTGTTTTAGAAAATGATTTTGGGAAAACTAAAATCATAGTCTTGTTTCATAAAATCGTAGGAGCTTTCGGTTAAGTTTTGGGCCGAAAACTCAAACAAAAATCGATCTACGTTTTTCAGATGATAGTGTTTTCTACTATCACGACCTAATCTGGACTAACGAACGAAACCATTAGTCTTAGAATTTGATCCTCTATCTTTTTCCAAAAATGTGTCCTGACGTCCAAAATATAAATAATATTTTATATTCGGGCTGATAATC
The DNA here is from genome assembly GCA_039655645.1 of Ammopiptanthus mongolicus. Taxonomy (NCBI): domain Eukaryota; kingdom Viridiplantae; phylum Streptophyta; class Magnoliopsida; order Fabales; family Fabaceae; genus Ammopiptanthus; species Ammopiptanthus mongolicus. The sequence goes on along the minus strand of CM077346.1, from coordinate 23,742,520 downwards.
GATCGAGAAGACGATTCGAGCTGTCTTAGGGTTTTTCGAGACCCACGATCAGATGTTTTTCGTGATAAGATTGTATCAAGTTATTTGAGGAATTCATACGAGTGTTGGGACGATTTCAAATATCGGGATGTGAATTGACCAAATTGCCCTTGGTTAATTTTATTACCAATTTACCTCTCTTATTATTAAACTAATAAAACCCCTAAATATCTAATATTTCCAACCTTATCTCCCCATATCCTTCGGCAGCCCCCTCCCCCAAATCACCTCATCTTCTTCTTCTCTCATTTCTTTTCTTTCCTTTCATCCAAAATCTCCATTTTTGAAGGTAGAAAGCTTGGATTTTTGTGAAGCAACCTTCATCAAACTTGGAGTGGATCATCATAGGAGGTAGTAGTTCAACTCTATCTCTCTCAATCTCTCCTTTCTCTCCTCATATTTTCATGATCAAGGATGTTAGGTTTTTGACTCTAAATCTTTGAAAATCCATGAAAAATTGTAGGAAAATCGTATCTGCGTTAAACCAATTTCTATGGCCTAGGTTCATGACATACTTGTATGATCCAAGAGCTTAGAGCCAAGAAATCTCCCTAGCTATATTTTCTAGGTGGAGGCCGAAACCCCCTATGTGTGTAGGGTAGGGTTTTGGTTGGGTTTTGATGATCTGATCTGATGTCTAGGGCTGTCACACTTAGTTAGGGTGTTATCCAGAAAATGAGAAATTTTGGAGCTCCCTAGCTATTTTTAGTGTAATAGGGCCGAACCCTAGGGGTGGTGCATTAGGAGAAATCTTTGTTTTGTAAGTTAATGCCGATATGTTTTACGTGTATGTAGTGATCGGCAGCGTGCTGGGACAGTGAACAAGTTGATCGGGTGTTTAAAAGTTTAGCTGGAAGCTACAAGAGGTAAGGGGATAAACCTGAGGAATTCCATTCCCGACAGCTATGTGCTGCATCGGTGTCTGTACTGTATTTAAATAGTTTATATATCTGATGTTAGTTGATTTCTTGATTGACTGCTGTTGATTGGAATATGCATTGATGTACTAATGTATTAATGTAACTGCTGATATAGTTGAATGCATGTTATACTTGCTGAATGGTTATATGGATGTATCGTGCGCCCTGCTGTGGGATTTAGGCATTAGAGGACCTAATTTGATTAGGATCCGACATCGTGTAATCCTAAAAGCTTTAAAAGTCTGAAATGTGTTTTAATAAGAAGAAGTGAAGTTTAAAAGCAAATAGGGCATTAGAAACCTTCAGTTGTCTTAATTCGATAAGTCAACCCTTTGAGCAAAGGCATTTGAAAAATGTGGTTTCCAAAGTCATATTGAGTTTATTCAAGAAAAATGAGTTTGTGCAAGCTTTGTTTTAAGTTCGTATTTTACCGAAAAACAACGAAAGAAAAAGAAATGGTCTCTGGACCAAGTTTTGTTTTATAGAAAACCGATCCCGATGACTTTGTGTAAGTATCGGAGATTTGGGGTTTTTGGTTTTCGAGTTTTTAAGAAAAGTGGTTTTGAAGTTTGGAAACTAGAAACCGAGACGTCGGGGTTCTAGGATTCTGTAGAACACGCGGATCAATGATCCGTGTTAATGGTGATCCTGTCGGCTTAAGGACGATCTTTGTGGTCCTGTAAACTTGAGGATGTTTTTATATCTTGAATCCGGCGTCCTTGACTGGTGCATCGGTTAGGGATGTTGGGATTTGAGTTGTTTTTGGACTAAGTGTCCTGTTTTGAGAAAATGTTGTGAGATTTAAAGAGTTTAAGACATTATGGTGGTTGTTAGCGTTGATGCTACAACGAGGAAATATTGATGCGACAAAGATCAATTATCGGAAACTAGATAGTTTTCTCATGCATTAAATGCGGGGCAGACGTGCCGTGAAACGGGGGACCTTTATAAGCAAGGAGAACCTGAGATGACTTATTTGTCATGACATTGTGGCTTGATGGACAATGGTGTCATACGTGTTCTGGGAACGTATTGTGTCTTGAGTTGGACAATATAGTATGACCGTATTCTTGTGGAGTACTTCTGATTGCGCCCCCATGTGAGAATCGCGTAGTGTCATGGGATTCAAAGTACTCGTTTTTGGGCCAAATATTGGTGTTAATCATTAGAGCCTGATCATCTCATTGCGAATGGTGATGGGATTTTCGGAAATCTAGTAATCTAGTTTGAATATTAGTTGAGATATATGGAAGTGCCATGCATACGTTTAGGAGATAACGTTGATTGTGGGGTACGTGGCCCTTGTGCATTTACCGCCATTTGTACTTGATGATATATGCCATGTTATATGATGATTTGAGTGAGTTACAGTATATGAGTCTGTTGTGTGGATTGGGCATATAGCTGTTGTTTATGGATTCATATATTGGTTTCTCACCCTTGCATGTTTTTGGACGGGTTGTCCATTGGTATATATATTGTATCGTGTTTACAGATGGAGCCGACGCCAGATCACCTAGCGCACTCGGGGATGCGCGTCCTAGCATTTGATCGGAGGACAGACCCAGCCGCGTGGGCTATCCACCCAGGGGTGGAAAGTGCGGCGTACACCGGACCAGTTTGCACCGTAAGCGGGACGACTGAGACGGGACCGCGGAAGAGTACTAGGGCAGTGGAGACCATCCAGGTGCCTCTCCCTCCCATCGAGTTAATGCTGCAGGCCCTTATGGAGCAGGGTGTGATCGAGTCGGTCGCCCCCGCTGCACAGTCCCCGCAGCAGCAGCCGCCTCAGACACCTCCCCCGTCTTTTGTTTTGGTAGCGGGTGAGCACGTAGAGGAGGATGTGGAGGAGGAGGAGGAGGAGGAGGAGGAGGAGGAGGAAGAAGACCCTGAGGAGGATCCTCAGGAGGACCCGGAGGATCATCTTTCGGATGCTTCCGATCCCCATCCACAGGGGAACGGGAATGTAGGTTCCCAGAGTTCTTCCCCTGGTTCCAGCATTGGACCTCCCTCTGGGGGATTGTCCAATGGCTTCCATTAGTCGGACCAGCTTAGGGTGTAGACCTTATTTTTGAGGCAGCGGTTTTTGGGTAGTCTGTTAACGGTTACTGATGGCCATAGGTTTTAGAGATATGGTTCTAGACTGTCGCTGCCTAGTTTTATAGCTTTTTAGAAGTTTAGTATCATTCGTTGTTTTGTAAAGGGACGTGTTGTCCATTATATGTATATATATGAGCAGTTCTATTCTGTCTCGAGTGGTGGTTCTACAGGTATTGATAAGAAAAAATTTTGTCACGATTTCCAGAATCTGCTTATACAAAGGATTTATTTTCCGAAAGTAAAACCAGCGAAATTTTATTTATCATTTCATTAAGTGTGTTGAGTTACGAAAGTGGCACGGGTTTTGAGGGTGTCACAAAGAGCTGACTACTCCCAACTTTCAAATTACACAAGAGTCAGAGATCGAACCCCTGACCACTTGCTTAAGAGGCCCAAGCTCGTTACGACTCGGACCAATCATATGTTGGTAAATTTGATTTGAATTGATTCACCTTTTTTTTATTTTCCTTTCTTTTGTTTTAAAAAAATGGTCAAATCTTTTTAAATATAGGAAATGGAAATCAATTCCTAATTTAAATGTGGTATATAAATTAATTGCTTTGTTCCCAATCAATTACGAATATGATTTGAATTGATTAATCTTTTTTTATTTTTTTGTTTTTGAAATTGTTCAGTTTTTAAAATTTGAAATACTCTTCTGTGGAGATGACACTTGGTAAATTCTCCTTGCATTGAGGTCTGCTTTATATTATTTATAGATTGATTCTCCTTGAATTGGAGACTGGTTTGTATTATTTATTGATATAGATTTATATATATTAGGATTAATAAATGTATAGTAAAAGGACCGACCACAGAATCTATATATAAATTGAAATAAATACTCTAATATTTTTTAAGCAGGAGTTTGTTGTTATCGCAAATATATCTCTACTACTTTAATATATTAGAGGATTATTAGGGAGTTCAATCAACATTGTTGTTACGTTTACCTTTTATTCAATTGTTCAGCCTCCGAAATTTTAGGATTGAAGATAAGCTTGCTTGTTTGCTACACATTCTGAAGACTCACCTTCACTATAATCATTTTGATAGATCAGATATTATACGTTAAATTTAGTTATATTAATTGTTATAAGAGCCTTTGATCATATTTTAAAATGTATCTTTGAAATTCTTCACCTTCGCAAATTGAATAACAACGATTGAGTTGACAACATCTCCCATAGATCGAAACACATTCAATTCATCCACGTAAGAACCAAACAAAGCACACTTCATCTTCAACCTATTCTAACCATTTATAAAAATATACAACAACCAATGTTAGTGGTAGATTGAAGTAATGCAAAAAGACTTTCTTGTTATTAATTTATAGTGGCAATATAATTACCCATCATTGTCCAACTTCGCAACATTTATTTTAGTTTTATTTTCATTTATCTCAATTTCTCTTTCGATCCCAACACTGGTAAGAAGACCAATAACATCTGTCCATGATATAATAAAATGTAAGAAGAGAAAAAAATAATCAAATAAAGACAAAACAATTATTGAAAAACAAAAGTAGTCCAAACCGGCTAAATATGATATGTTGAAATTCTCGTCAAGTATAGTGGAAAAAGAACAAAAAATGTGTACCGAATGCCATCAATGTTCGAATTGTGCATAATCTTAAAATCTATGTAGTATTCAAAGTTGAGTACATACTCATATCTCATAGTTTTGAAATCCCCACCTTTGGAACATACCCCAAATTCAGCTATGAAATAAACATTTCCTTCGTTTATCCTAGGTTGAAACCTATATACCACCATCTTCCTTACTGAAGCGTGTATTTTTGAACCCTATAATATATATACAGATCATTCAACATTAGGAAGGAAAAGAAAAGAAAAAACAAACACACTTAATAATTGAGAAATTAATGTTCCCATCCATCAAAACCATGTCCAAAGAATGTGGGATTTTTGAACCATTGAAACTTGTACATACCAAAGCCGTATAACCCTAAATTTGATCTTCCAACTCTCTTTTTCAGGTGTTATGTCATCAACAAAATTATATTGACATGCCATTTTTTATTGAACACGGTAGTGGAGGTAATTTTCGAAGCATTAGTGACTCTACAGTCTTACCAGCAATTTATAGACAGTAAGGTATCATAAACTAATTACAGATTTGAAATTGAAAATCACATATTGCTTTGAGATATTTTTGTCAGATATATAATTCTGGTCAAAATATTTTCAATTTCATCAGCTTGTAAAATAAAAAACATTGCTATCCTTCAGTATTTTTACCTATGATTTTTGATTTGTAATGTTATTTACATATTTTTGTTTGAATAACGATGATATAATTCAATTTTAATCTAAAATTGAAAACAATTTTTTTAAAAAAAATTGAATACAAATTCGTTTAATATTGTTAATATCTTTTGTTTTCGTTAAAAAGATTTTCAATCTCCTTAGCTTGCATTTGTTATTAGCTTTGATTGCAATTTGTTATTTGTTATTACCTTGCATTTTTTATTAGCTTTGATTGCAATTTATTATTATCTTTGAATTTTGTTTATTATCGTTAATATCTTTTATTTTCATTAAAAAGATTTCCAATCTCCTTAGCTTACATTTATTATTAGTTTTGATTGCAATTTATTATTATCGTTGATTTGTTATTATCTTTGAATTTTTTTTAATATTGTTAATATCTTTTATTTTCGTTTAAAAGATTTCCATTCTCCTCAACTTGAAGCTATTAACTTTGATTGCAATTTGTTATTTGTTATTACATTGCATTTGTTTGTAGCTTTGATTGCAATTTATTATTATCTTTGATTTGTTATTAACTTTGATCTTTGATTTTAATCTAAATTTGAAAACAATATTTTTTTGTGAACTGAATACAACTTTTAAAATACAATTTTGTTTAATATCGTTAATATCGTTTATTATAGTTAAAAAGATTTCCATTTTCCTCAGCTTGCATTTGTTATTAGCTTTGATTGCAATTTATTATTTGTTATTATCTTGCATGTGTTATTAGCTTTGATTGCAATTTATTATTACCTTTGATTTGTTATTATCTTTGATTGCTTTCAATTAATTTCAATAAACTTCAATTAATTTCAAATAACTTTCTTCTGTTCTTATTTCAAATAAAATCGAATAAATTCAAATAAGATTAAATTATTTAGTTTCATATTTTGTTTTTTTCTTTTAGAAATTGGAGAATTTCGATTTTTTGGTGATGACATGTGGCAGTGATTGTAATTTGTTATTTTTTATTACCTTGCATTTGTTATTAGCTTTGATTGTAATTTATTTTACCTTTGATTTGTTATTATCTTTGAATTTTGTTTAATATCGTTAATATTTTTTATTTGGTTAAAAATATTTCCAATTTCCTCAGCCTGCCTTTGTTATTAGGTTTGATTGCAATTTGTGATTTTTTTTATCTTGTATTTGTTATTAGCTTTAATTGCAATTTATTATTACATTAGATTTGTTATTATCTTTTATCTTTGATTTTAATCTAAAATTGGAAACCATTTTTTTTTGTATGAATTGAATACAATTTTTAAAATATAATTTTGTTTAATATCGTTAATATCTTTTATTTTTGTTAAAAAGATTTTCAATCTCCTCAGCTTTTATTATCGTGAATACAAATTGATTGTAATTTGTTTTTTTTTTTTGACACAATGATTGTAATTTGTTATTACCTTGCATTTGTTATTAGCTTTGATTGTAATTTATTATCACCTTTGATTTGTTATTATATTTGATTGCTTTCAATTAATTTCAATAAATTTCAATTAATCTTAATTAATTTCAAATAAATTTCTTTTATTCTTAAATAAGATCAAATAATTTCAAATGAGATGGAATAAATTCAAATAAGATCAAATAATTTAGTTTCTTATTTCCATTTTTTTTCTTTTAACAATGGGAGAATTTCGATTTTTCTGGTGATGACATGTGACAGAGTACTGTCAATCAATCAGAAATCATGGTATTTGTAACTTTTAAGGTAGTTAGGGTAAGAATCAAACATTTTAACTTATGTGACAATTCGTTATTGGTTGACAGTATAAAAAATCTTTAAACTGATAATGTATACCAATTAAATCCTTCAAATTAAATCTTATTTTTTTATCTTAAAAGAAACATAGTGACTGAGACGTGGTGAATAATAAGCTTATCCATTATAAACAAAAAAATCTTCCAAATTAGTTATTTATTTAGAACTCTGTCTTCATTAACTTAGGTCAGATACCTCCTTCTTATTAATTAATAATTTTGAGTGCTCTTCACACCTTGAGAACTTATGATGTATTTGGATAAACAACTTAATTAAACACTTATTGAATAAATTGTTTGAAATAAGTTAAAATGAACTTATTTTCATAAGTTTCTTTGAGAAACTTATTGAAATAAGCTAAAAAAATCTTATAGGGAGGTCATAAACTATTTTGATAAACTTATTATCATAAGTTATTCTTATGAGCCTAAATAAGGACTATATAAATACTAATTTTCTCAACAAAAAAAAATACTGATTTTCTTTCTTGGATCGGAGGAATTAACTATTGATTTTGAGTGTTCATTACTCCATGAGAACTTATGGCGTATTTGGTCAAACAACTTAATTACGCATTTATTTAATATATAAGTTGTTTTGAAATAAGCTAAAATGAGCTTAAACCACGTTGTTTAGACTTTTTTTAATTTCTTTTCTCTCACTAATCAAACAACTGTTGTGACACTCCGATTTTTTTTATTCTTTTTAATTAATCATTATTTACGAAATTATATTTTATTAGAGGGTCTAGAAAATTAAATAAATTATTACGAGACCATAATCATGCTCTACGCTATCATAGGAAGCTATGGTTAAATTTTGGTCAAAAACTCAGACGGAACCCAGTCTGCGTTTTACACTGACAGTATTATTTTACTGCTCAGACGATCTAATTTGAACTCGTGAACGAAACCATCAAGCTTTAAATAAAATTGCGAACGTTATCGGCGATTTTGAAAATTTTCAAAATATAAAAGTTTTCACGACTTTTGTAAAGACGATTCGAGCCGTGATAGGGTTTTTCAAGACCCATGAGCCGATGATTTTCATATTAAGGTTGTGTTAGGTCATCTAGGGACTCATTCCAATGTCGTGATAATTTCAAAATATCGGGACACAAAATGACCAAATTGCCCTTGGTTCTTCTTTTTACCAAATTATTTTTTACCCTTTTTACCTTTCTTTACTCTTAAGAAAACTTAAGAAAATATCTCATTTCATCTCACTCTTACTCACTCTTTCTCTCTCCCCCATTCTCTTCTTCTTCTTCCTTCTTTCTTCTTCTTTTCATCCATTTCTCTTTTCTTCCTCCATTTTCAATTCCATTTTTCTCAAGCTTTCACAAGCTTTTTCAACCCAATTTGTGAAGCAAAGTTGCTCCTCTCCTCCTCCTCTATCACCTAGGGGGTATAAATTTCATCATTGAGCTATCAATCTTTATTTTTCTCCATTGATTTTCATGAGTTTCAATTTCTAGATCTAAACTTCAAAAATCTCTAGAAAGTTGTAGAAAAATCCTTTTAATGCCAAACCAATTTCAATGAGCTACTTTCATCCCCTACTATCATAACTTAAGATCCTGGAATCAAATAAGCTCTCTAGCCTATTTATCTTTTAAGGGCTGAATGTATGGGTTTTGGGGGGAAAATGGGTTTTTGTTCTTTGTTCTTGATTTCACCTATTTCATCCCTTAATCATGTAATCCAAGGGATTAGGATGCCAAATCAAACTCTCACCTAATTTTTGGGTGATGGCCGAAACCCCCTTTTTGTTGGTTTAAGGGGTTTTGATTCAAATCTTTGATAATTGATCATTGATTATGTATTAGGTATGCTTAAGAATCATTGATCCAAGAGTTGGTAAAATTTCAATATCCCTACCCTAATTAATTAAATAGGGGCAGTAGCTAATCCTAAGGGTTAGGGAATTGATGATTTTACTATTTTAATTTCTGGTTGTATTTTGTTGTATAGAATCTGACAGGACTCGAAAGTTCGATCGCGCACTCGATTGACTGTTGCGGAGCCGCATCCGGAATCTCTTGGGAACATCACTAAGGTGGGGGAAAGAATCACAATATCGTCGGGGAGACAAGCTTTAAATAATATATATTAATATGCATAGGACGATCCAAACCCTACTAGAGGTCGTTTGACCGATAGGATGATTTTACTATATATCGAGGTTGCTTGTGCTGTGGTTGGATATTTATATGTAATATATATGTTATGCTTATTTTATGCTTATGATTGATTAAACATGATTTATCTGTAAGTTGATTTTATTGTTGAATCTGTTGTTGGTTGTGATTTATGTACTGTTGTGACTGCTGATGTCTGAGTAGAGCCGGACAGTGATTTATGATAAGTCGGCAGATGATTGTGTGGTGAGAAAGTCGAGGATATATATATGTCGTAGTGCTCAACCTAGAGATACAGTTGATCTGTGGATGTTGTGATATAAAGTCGATACTCAGTTAAGCCGGATGAAAGTTGGTCGTGGTTGTTTATAAGTCGTGGTTGAGGCACTAAGTGTTGATCCTGAGATGAGTCAGTGAGATTCATATTGCATAGTTTTTGTTCATCACTGTGTTGGCTCACGGACGATTCCGATCTTATCAGCGGGGAGATGGTCGTACCGATTAGTTTGGCGTAGGGGCGATTCCGATCTTACCTGCGGGGAGATAGTCGTACCAGTTAGTCGAATTGTAGACGGACGGACGGATATCTCGACCTGGCCTACGGGCGGGAGGATATGTCGTTACCGAAAGTTGAGTTGTTAACGGACGGGCGAATGTTTCGACCTAGCCTGCGGGCGGGGAAACATGTCGTTACCGTAAGTTGCGTTGTTGACAGACGAATATTCCGACCGAGCCTGCAGGCGGGGGAATATGTCGCATCCATGAGACGAGTTCGGTCTGCGGGCTTTAGACCGAACCCTACCTTATCGGGGTGGCATAGTGATGACCGAGACACCTTGATCTGTTGGGGATGACGCGTCGTGATCGCGTCCATATAGTCGTTAGTTGCATGAGTGTGAGAGACAATAGTTAAGGGAAAAATTATCCGGAAGATGTTTGGTTGTCACTGTTGTGATTTGGTGTGTTGCTATATCGTTGCTTTTCCCATTTATGACATATTACGGTTTCTTATCCCCTGTATTTTGCTATATCATATTTTATCTTTATTCTCGACTACACGAGAAGACCTTGATGAGGAGTTTCCAGTGGAGATTGACGGTATACCTGTTGAGCCTGATGCCAGCGGGAGAGCCTCGGATCCCAATGCTGGGGGACCTTGAGCGCCAGGAGAGGATGCCTGATGTGTTTTTATTTAGTTCCGCTGCTATGCTTTCAGTTTTATTTACTGTGTATTCTGAAGTCTTTTATTTTTGTTATCAGTTGTTGTAGACTCTACTGATGGAGCCAGTATTATTATGTCAGTATAAGTTATTATGAGATCAGTGTGCTATATGTTTTAATATTTCCGCATTTTTATACTACTACGCTTCGCTGTAACGCTAATAATTATAAGTGGGATCACCAATGGGACCTCCTAGGAAGGGGTTGTCTCAACTGCCACAGTCGAAATTCATTAACGGTACATATAGACAACTTAACGGGACACATCAACACGTTAACGAACGTTCTTGGACGATAAGCAACAGAGGGACTAACGTGTCTAGAAGTTGAAATTATGATGGACTAAGTAGTTAATTTATTTATGTGATGGACCAAAAGTGACACCATGTTTTTTACGAGGGGCCAGTTTGGGCCTTTTGTTGTGCTGTGTGTAGTGCCAAAGTGTGTTAATATGTCTTCTGCCATTATTATAATTTTTGTTGCATTATAATTCTTCCACCAAACTTCTACTGTTCTACTCACTCATCTCTTTCTTAATTTCAACTCATTGTGTCTTCCTCTTCTGTTGTAATGGTAAGTTTTCTATTATTGTTAATTGTTATATTTTTTATTTAGTAGGTATATTTCGATACCAGTTTTTTTATTAATTTAATTTAATATCATTTTTGTTTATTAATAATTTTTTTGTCTCAAATACATTTTTTTTTGGCTGACCCTTCCCATCATCCAAGTCTGCCTTTGTCCTTGAACATGTGGTTGGTCCGAGTGATAACGGATTCGGAAGCAAGTGGTCAAAGGTTCGATCCCTAGCTCTTGCATATAGAGAAAACATGATTGGAAGAAGTCAATCCTTCAATATCGTCAACTATCTCATAAGATTATTCTCCGCAATTGCGTGTGGGGAAACCCTGAAAATAAAATGTATTTTTTTTTCTTGGAAATTAATAATGTTGCCCATCGATTATTAAGTGCATGACTTATTTGTAATCAATAAACAAAACTATCTAATATCGTAGTTATCCGAGGATGTGTATATACATAAAAGTTTAATTACTCTTTTATAAGTGTTAAAATAAAAGAAAATGTCAAAAACAATTTTAATAATACACCATTTGTAGATCTAATCTAATACTATTTATAAAATTTGCTTTGACCTATGTAAGTATCTCAAGATATTTTGACATCTATATTATCTATTATCTATAGTCTATCTATAGTCTATATAAAACTCTATAACTTTTTACTGTATAATACGTGTGTTAGCCTGTATAATGTTATAATCATTTCATTTCAAATGACCTGCCTGTGTCCCGTGTTTTTTCTCTTGAAGCTTATGAAGAAAAGTTTTTTTTTTTTTTAAGCTTGTTACGAGAATCAGAATTATTTCTTATTATTACTTTAGGGATTCTCAGCATGTCTCTTGCATTTGGTACAAATTGGGTTCCACACCTCATCCTCCTTTCTCCCACCTTAATACTCAGGATTGGCTCACTTCCAATCTTGGCAAGAGGTAACGTCTTGAGCACAATAAAATATATTGTTTTCAAATGTAGAATGATGTATATACAAAATAATTTCAAGTTATTTATTCTATTTTAAAAGGAAAAATACTATATAGACCGATATATTGAATTAGAACATAGTTTCAATGTATTAAAAAATATAAAATAAAGTTAGGAAATGGAAAGAACAGAGGTATTGGTTGAAAGAGCACTAATTTTTTTTGATCAAAAGGAAAATAAATGAAAGAGCACTAATTAAGTTAATTTGGGAATTAAGTGAATAGTTCCAATGATTGAAAAAAGAAGAAAACTAAATATAAGATCCAAATTGGTCCTCGAAAAAAATCATGGTAATATTTTGATCTTTTAAAAATAAAAAATACCAATTTGATTCATAAGAATATAAAATGCGGGTCAAAATAATCTCTGACAGGGACTAAAATATCCTTAAAAATTACTTTAAAAAAATTAATTTAATTCACATTTTATATTTTAAATATCAAATTTATATTTTTCATTTCTTAAATATCAATCATATGTTTTTTTAGTAGATCTTTCCTATATAAGGAATAGAAAGCGCACAACTCTTGATTAAGGAGTGCATTAAGTAAATTTGGGAAAGGGAGGAGAAGTATAAAATGGTCTTCTAATCATTACATGTATTTGTTTACCAATATAATTTATTATAAAAAAATAATTGATCGTACGCTTAATTATTTTTCAGTAGTCAACATCTTCCGATCATGATATCCGACAAAAATATAGGTGAAGCAGCAGCCTCCCAAACACCCCCATTACATTGGTTTTGCTAATTTTACACGGAGAAAGCTACATGTTTTTTTGTTGATAGATTACATTTATTTATTTTTGGTACAAAGAGAAAGCTACAGTTATTATTGGAGTCAGTCCCCCGTTAGATCCTGTAAAATCATATTAATTTAATTTTTAATATTTTTAAATTTTAAAAATATCTCTAAAATTATCAAAAGATAATCAATTCAGTCTCTTTGACAGAGATCAAGTTGATACAAATCTTACGATTTCAAGGACTAAATTATCATAATGATCAAATTGATATGACCTTATACTTTCAGGGATTAAATTGATGATTTACTCATTATTATTGATTAACAAATAAAAAAGATAAATCTTTTATTAAAAATAATGTATTTTTTTTTACAAAAAAGTGATATATTTAATATTTTAATAAATATAATATTTAATTTTTAATGAAAATTTATTTTTTAATGACTTCCTTAAAAAATGTCATTTCAATTTTATATATCTTACGCTTTCTCAGTGTTATTTTAAGGAATATATCCCAATATAGTAAACTAGATTACATTTCTTCTGAGAGGAATGACAATTACATATATTTTTGTATTGAATCAAACGTGACACTTTTTAAGAGCATGTTAAAAAGTATGTAGAAGAATATGTTAATAGTATTAATCTCTTTCAAAGTGTCTTAATTTTTTAAATTAATTTTTTTGAACGAACCACAGATACATCTTATTTTTTCTAAAATTTATTTATATTTTTTAATTAATTATGCTTATTTTTATATAATTTTAGTAAAACTAAGCATTTGTTTCATTAAAATTTTTTAAATTATATTTAAGTAAACTAATTATGCTTTTATTTTTATAATTTTTAATAAATTTTTAGTATGTATTATTTATATTCCATCAAAATTTTAAAATACTCATAGATGAAATCCATGTTGGTTTAAGTTTAAATTCATATTATATTTTTTTATAAAGGAAGAATTTAAAGTCAAAGGGACCCAAAAATTCAAAAACCCTACGAAAAATATTTATCTCCATAATATTTATGGGTCCGAAACGTTTATGGTTGCCTTTGCTCCACAATATTTATCTCCCTTCACATAAATTATGGCATGCTAAATGCTCCAAAAAGATCAAAGAAATTAAATCTATATATTTAATGAAATAAAAGTAAAAAAGTAAATAGTTCCAGTCAAAAAAAAAAAAAGTAAATAGTTTTATCCGCTGCTCATTTACTATTTTTTTAATTTTTGCATAAAATAAAATAGAGGCTTATCAAGTGGACATTGTTTGCTTTGTGTGTTGGCAAGTCGGCAATTATGTTGCTTTCTTCAGATGCCAAGAAAATGATACATGATTGCAATGGTGGTACAAAAATAAAATGTAAGTAAATAGTGTGCACAACCTTAGTTTCATACAAAGCTTTTTCCTTACAAATCACCATCACCTCTATTGCGCCTTTACCGCCACCAACGCATTGTCGCTATCATGATTTGAGAATCTAATTTAGGGAAGGGGAAAATGACGATGGAAATGTGAGGTTGCAGCGTGGGAGAGAAAGGAAGAGAATTTATGGTGTTAAATGTGTAAGTTACAGGTATGGATGGCAACGCGATGGGATCGGACGGGACGGGCATGAGTAGCACTCCCCCCGTCCACATATTCGTGGGGTGAAATTCGTATCCGTCCCCGTCCGTTACCCGCACGGGTATCTTGCGGGTGGGTATCCAGCGGGTTTCGCGGATATTCGCGGGTTTGCGGATATCCACAGATTATTTTTTTAGAAAAAAATTATTATTTTTGCTTGAAAAATTGTTGAAATATGCGTAATTTCTATTAAAATTACTGTGTTCATACAAATAGATGTTACGAAACTATGAAAGCATTATCCAATTACAAAAGTTACTAACAAGAGTAATCAAATATATTTGTTTTCTCTAAAAATAAAAGTTACAAAAGCTAAGATCTACTTAAAACACCCTTGGATTATGTTTTCTCCAAACTTAATAATAACTCAACTTAATATAATTAATATTAGTAGGTACTTATTTTTTCATTAGTATTAGCTTTAGTAAGGAAGGATGAGAAATTAGGTTTAACAATTAGTAGATATATATAATAAAGAGTATTATAGTAATTTAAGTAACGGGTGCGGATATCCGCGGGCACGGGTAGCGTGATACTTGCCCCCGCCTCGTTTATAAGCGGGTATTGAAATTATCCGTTTATTTTACCCGCGGGCACCCATTTAACTACCCGCCCCGTGCCTGTTGCGGATTTTACCCACGGGTATCCGCGGGTACGGGTAAAATTGCCATCCCTAGTTACAGGTGAGTGTCAAGGTGAAAATTTTTTCCATAAGTCCACTTACAATAGGAGGGCAGTACCACAAATATCTATGATACTGTACATAAGTTTTGTCCTTTAAAAAAGCTTTCTCCAATTAGCTTGTTTTGACCAAACTACCCTTAGTACTTTTGTCTCCAATTTACTACACTACCCTCGAGGGTAAGAATTTTGTCCGGTTGATTATACTCATCTTTAAAGCTGTCAAAGTGCACTAACCCGACTCATTTTTTTGCGAACCAAGAAATAGTCGACTCGGCTTTGTGACGCTCCCAACTATAACACCATCTCTGATACCATAAAACATCATTGAGAAAAAAATTTAAACTTAAAACACATTCATATAAAAAAAAAAAAGTAGATACAACATCAGAGTTCCACCTGAAAGTCATGGTGTATATAACACAACTTATACCAAGGTATGATTAACAAGTTACAACAACAGACATTCCACTGGCCGTGGTACAAAATACTAAAGGAACCTCAACAACAACTTCGAAGATCTACCATTTCTAGGGCATAAGCATTCACGTCACTGTGGAAGATAACTCCCACTTCGATTAGCACCAACCACTTCAGTGACTTCCTTGGCAGCTAAAGCATCTTCGTCTTCGAAGTAGGATTCGAACAACCACATAGAGGAACATAGGAAATATATATACAAGAGGTAAGAAATTCAACAATCATCATCAAGTAGGAAAACAACGTAGAATACAATGTATCAACATACACAACAGACAACCACAAACATCTCTCAACATTGTCGTAGCAATCAACCTCGAAATCCCATCAACTAGGATCATTACCTGCTCTATATGTGCAACTGATTCTACATGCATGTTGGCAAATCTACAATGACCACTCTTAACAATAAGAATGTCATCCTCCAACTGTGACGATGAGTGACCAGTCTTTAATAGTGAGAAAGGTCAATGACCAAGGTAAAAATGTTGCCTCCAACTGTGACGACTTTGAGTCGGTAGTTCACGCAACCAATGCGTGACCAAGAAAGTGCAACAATAAACCCTCCAACTGTGAGAAAACCCGAAAAGTTCCCTAACTGTGAGAAAGCACTCGCGTCCCTCCAATTATGAGTTCAGCTATCTTGGTCGCTCCGAAATGTCCACCTCTAACACCAAGCTCGTGTGACAACTGTTCACACAAACTTTTACAGTTGTTCACACGACTTTTCAAAAGAACAATGCGAATGACATGAGTATGCACCCATCACCAACTGGTTCGTTATCAACATATGCACCTATATCACAACGATACCTCAAAAACAACATGATTAACATCTTAGAGATCCACACTCTCCAACTGTGAGAGTCTCAACCAACTTAGATCAACTCAACTTAATCTAAGCGTGCTGTCAACAAAATCCAACTTTCTCTCGTTTTCTTCCATCTTCTACACCATTCCAAAGACCTATTCAACCCATCTTCTAACCATCTAATAATGCATATCCAAGCTTCATTACTCATTCAATCAAGCCTAACTAAAGTTTATAAAATCAGGATGTTACAAGCTCGACCCACCATAGAATGGTGGGTCAAGCACTTAAATGAGTTGACTTACTTAAAATAAAAAAAAAATGCAGGAAAAAAAATGCAAGAGATGGTGTTGTAGCAGAAAGGGAGAGGCTTTGAACTGCTGTAGCGTGAAGAAAGAGATGGTGTTCCATTCTGTTGGTATAAGTTGTACAACCTAAACATAGAATGAACTAATTTTTGTTGAGAAATACAAATAGGAAAACCAATTAGAATTGGTTGGCAAAATGAATGGTAAATAGGAAAGCCTCTTCACCTATAAATAAGGCACCCATTAGCAGCTTACTATTCATTCCAAACAGCAAGGGAGAAAAAGCTTTGAGAGAAAAGCTTTAGTCTCTGGGTGTAATTGGGTTGTGGGTTGTGAGAGATTGTGAGTGTTTTGTAAACACTTTGTATATTTTCTCTTCCACTAAAAGATCTGCAGCAGCCCGGAGACATAGATATAATTGGCCGAACTCCGTTATCAATTTTATGTGTTATTATTCCACATTTATTTTGCTTTCCACAAATCTGATTCCAAGAAAATTTGCGTAATTTTTCCAACAACAGGTATCAAGAGCTTAGGTGGTTATTTTTGTTAATTGTCGGAATTGTCAAAAATGATCCTAGAGGAAGTTAGATTCGAGTGGGAGCGACGGCTGCAGACGAAGGAAATGTGAAAATTGAGAGGTTCGATGTTGCGGACTTTGGCTTTTGGAAGATGCAAATCGAAGATTATTTGTATCATAAAAACCTGCATCAACCTCTCCAAGAAAAGAACCCAGAAGGCATGAAGGATGAAGATTGGACTCTTCTCAACAGACAAGCCCTCGGAGTTATTCGATTGACATTATCTCACAACGTTGCTTTCAGCATTTCAAAAGAAAAGACCACGACGGTTCTTATGGCGGCTCTTTCTAGTATGTATGTAAATTCGTCTACCTCAAATAAAGTTCATTTGATGAGGCGGTTGTTCAATTTGCGGATGATGGAAGGCGCATCGACAGCGCAACATCTCAATGAACTCAATACTGTCACAACCCAATTGAGTTCATTTGGAATTGAATTTGATGAAGAAGTACGAGCATTGATACTTTTGTCTTCCCTACCAGAAAGTTGGAATGCTACCGTCACGACTGTGAGTATCCCAACAAGACGCAACAAGTTGATATTCAACGATGTTCGTGATCTGGTTCTCAGTGAAGAGATTTGACAGAGAGAGTCGGGTGAATCTTCAACCTCTTCAGTTTTGCATATAGAGTCAAGAGGAAGGAGTTCAACTAGAGAAAATGGACGCGATAAATCGAAGGACAGGAGGTCCAAATCCAAAACTCATCATAGTTCCCACAGCTCGAAGATTGTCGAGTGTTGGAATTGTCGAAAGATCGGGCACTACAAAAATCAGTGCAAGAGCGCACCGAGGAATCAAGAGGCAAAGGTAGAGGCAAATGTTACCTCCACCTCTGGAGAAGATGATGTGTTAATATGCTCTTTAGAGTGCAAGGAAGAATCTTAGGTGATAGATTCTATAGCATCTTTTCATGCCACTTCGCAGAAAGAATTCTTCGAGAATTATATTCCTGGAAATCTTGGAAAAGTTTACCTTGGTAATGAACAATCTTGTGACATTGTTGGCAAAGGTGTAGTGAAAATAAAGTTGAGCAAGTCTATTTGGTAATTGAAGAATGTCAGACATATTATCGACCTGAGAAAGAACTTAATCTCAGTAGGCCAGTTGGCCAGTGACGACTACACAACAGTCTTCCATGGTGATAAATGGAAGATTTCAAAAGCTGCAATCACAGTTGCTTGCGGTAATAAGAGTGGTACTCTTTACAAGACAGCCGGAGCATGTCATTTGGTTGCAGTTGCAACAAACAATGAAAATCCCAATCTTTGGCACACGAGACATGGCCAAATAAGTGAGAAAGGGATGAAGATCATGCACTCAAAGGGCAAATTACCAGTTCTTCAGTCAGTGGAAATTGACTTGTGTGAAGACTGCATACTTCAAAAGCAGAAAAAAGTCAGCTTTCAGACAAGTGGAAGAACCCCAAAGAAGGAAAGACTGGAGCTTGTTCACTCTGATGTTTGCGGTCCAACAACTATCTCATCTATTGGGGGAAATACTACTTCGTGAATTTTATTGATGATCACTCCAGGAAGGTATGGGTATACTTTCTGAAACATAAGTCTGATGTATTTGAGGCTTTTCAATATATGCAAAGCTATGGTGGAAAATGAGACAGGATTGAAGATCAAAAAGCCCAGAACCGACAATGGTGGTGAATATGAAGACACCAGATTCAAGAAGTTTTTCTATGAGCACGAGATCAGAATGGAGAGGATCGTGCCAGGTACGCCTCAAACACAATGGTGTAGCTGAGCGTATGAATCGAACGTTGACTGAAAGAGCCAGTAGCTTGCGTGTGCAGTCAGGCCTACCGAAGTAGTTCTGGGCAGAAGCGGTCAACGCATCAACTTACTTGATCAACCGAGGTCCATTGATTCCATTGGAGCACAGAATACCAGAAGAGGTATGAAGTGTAAAAGTGTAAAAACTCTTACATCTTAGAGTTTTTGGCTGTGTAGCATATGTGCATATTAGTGATCAAGCAAGGAATAAACTTGATCCCAAATCGAAGAAGTGCACTTTCATCGGTTATAGCGAAGATGAGTTAGGCTACCGCCTTTGGGATGATGAACACAAAAAGATGATCCGCAGTAGAGATGTGATCTTCAATGAAAGAGTGATGTACAAGGAGAGACATAACATAGACGCCAACAACTCAAAACAGAGTGGGCCTGTGTATGCAGAGGTGGACGGTGTCCTCTAAAGTCCTATAGTTGAGAGTCCTCAGTTAGAGGAATCAATCGAACAGAGCATTAAGCAACCGCCCAACACACTAGAGCCTCATACTCCTACTCCTGTATTGAGAAGGTATTCTCGGCCTCATGTGCCTAATAGGTAAGGATGGCAAAGTAGGTCAACCCGCCCCGCCATCAACCTACCCAAAATGGGGCGGGACGAGCCAACCCGTTTTAGTCGTATGGGTTGAACCCCCCAACCCACCCTGCCTAATGGTGGGTTGGCGGGTTGGCCCGCCAAACAGATAAAAACATAAATTGGGTTGGTGGGTTGACGGGTTGACCTGCTATAAAAATAAAAAAATTTAAAAAAAATCATATAACAATTCTTTTTTTGGGCAATCTTCGTAGCCTTTCTTAAATTATTATTAAAAAATTGGAATAATCCTATCTTATAGCATACAATTTGTGATACAAAAGTAAAGACATTATTTTTGTAGTATGAAATAATTCCAAGTAACAATTAAATTAAATTTAATAATATTGAATAATTAATAAATTAATAAAAAAATATTTTCCGTTTTCGGATGGGTTAAGCAGGGCGGGTCAAAGTGGGTTGGTGGGTTGAAGACCCTAACCCATCCCGCCAAATTTTGGCGGGTTAGCAGGTTTACCGCGGTTCACAACCCACTTTGCCACCCCTAGTAACAGGAGATATATGAATTTATGTTGTTGACTGATGGAGGGGAGCCTCAAAATTATGAGGAAGCATGTCAGACCGTAGATGTGAGCAAGTGGGAGCTTGCCATGAAAGACGAGATGAAGTCTTTGGTCTCCAATCATACATGGGAGCTAGCTGAGCTACCCATGGGAAAGAAGGCACTTCACAACAAATGGGTGTATCGAGTAAAAGAGGAGCATGATGACTCCAAGATATACAAAGTACGGCTAGTTGTCAAAGGATTCCAGCGAAAGAAAGGAGTCGACTACACTAAAATTTTTGCTCCAATTGTGAAGCTCAATACTATCAGGTCTATGTTAAGTATTGTTGCGAATGAAGAGCTCTACCTTGAGCAGTTGGACGTGAAGACCACATTTCTTCACAGAGACTTAGATGAGGAGATATATATATATATATATATATATATATATATATATATATATGCACCAACCAGAAGGTTTCTCAGGAAAAAGGAAGGAAAATATGGTGTGTAGATTGAGGAATAGCTTGTATGGCCTGAAACAAGCTCCAAGACAGTGGTACAGGAAGTTTGATGGCTTCATGCACAAGGAAGGTTTTCAGAAGTGCAATGCCGACCACTATTGCTACTTCAAGAGATATAAGTCCAATTATATCATTCTGTTACTTTATGTCAATGATATGTTAGTAGCTGGTTCAGATATCGACGAGATCAGAAACTTGAAGACGCAGTTGTCAAAAGAATTTGGCATGCAAGATTTGGGTCCAGCAAATAAGACCCTTGGAATGCAAATCATAAGAGATAAGCAAAAAGGGATTTTGCAGTTATCTCAGGCAGAGTACAACAACCGTGTTTTGCAAAGATTCAACATGGGCGACGCCCAACCATTAAGCACACCTTTGGCTAGTCATTTTCGCCTATCCAAGGATCAGACTCCTCAGACAGAGGAAGAAAGAGAATTCATGGCTAAGATTACGTATGCTTTAGCCATTGGAAGTTTGATGTACACGATGATCTATACAAGGAAAGATATTGGCCAAGCAGTGGGAGTTGTTAGCAGATTTATGTCAAACCCAGGTAAAGCTCATTGGGAAGCAGTCAAGTGGATTGTAAGGTATCTATGAGGCATTACACAAAAGTGTTTGTACTTTGTTAAAGGTGAATTAAAAGTACAAGGCTATGTAGATGCAGACTTTGGAGGTGAAGTTGATCATCGAAGAAGTACCACTGGTTACATATTTATAGTTGGAACAACAACTGTTAGTTGGATGTCACAGGTACAAAAGATTCTTGCTTTATTCACTAAAGAGGCTGAGCATGTAACAGTAAACAGAAGCCAGTAAAGAATTGATATGGCTTCGAGGATTGTTGTGACACTCACTACCCTGCATATGATAAATTATATAAATGAAATCATACATGTCTTTAAAAAAAAAAATTAAAATAAAAACATTTTCTCAAGGGCAATGTGCATCACATCATCTATAACTTAAACGTAGGAATCTGAAATAATCAAAATCCTTTAAAACAAACTGCGGAAAACATAAATAATAAACATAACCCAAATCCCGATGTCAAATATCAGAGTTGGTATACATATACCGATAATACATCGGAATAAAACTAAACAACTGAACGTAAATCCTAACTACTACTACTAAGAGGGATCTCCACGGGATTACTCCTCATCGACATGCTCACCCTCCTCTGCACATGCAACATCACATGCACAAGAACAACAAAAGATAGGGGTGAGAAATACGATCATAAATCTATATAAACGGAATGGCATAGTAATTAAGATGGCATACAACATACATCAATCAACACATGTATAATCAATATATATATATATATATATCAAAAATGCATGACAATGCGAATGCAACATCACTACTCCGTATGCATGTGGCCAACAACTCTAACTCTGGAAAGACGATTAGGAGTACATGTCCGGTTATCAACGTGGATCATATGCCAGACCATGGGCCATCCCCGAACACTCTCACCAATCCTGATAACGTATAGTGGCTAGTCAGGATACTCAAGCTGATTCATTAGGTCATTCCGACAATAGGTAGCTAGCCCATGTAACCTGGAACTTCCATACCCAATGTACCCTCAAGACCCAGATAACACGCATCGTGGCCTCTACTATCGCGATTCATCGTTTGCTTTCCACCCAACATATCAACTTCAACGTATAATGCGTGCAATGTTCATCAATATGCAAACACATGCCAACCATTCACCACCATAATCAATCACATTGATTATTAACTATGACCATCCACGATGGCCATCAACAACATCACTAATAATAACTCATCGTTATCATTATTAACAGCATCTTCGTCATTATCTTTATTATTTCATGACGTTCTTCTCTAACTCATTCTATTTCAAACCATGGGGCTACATCCTAGTGTTAAGTAGGATCAAAGATCAAGTATTCTTAAGCTACTAAGGGTAACTTAAAGTCCTTAGATCATAACAAGCCTATATAACACTATCCATCAAGCATAAGGGGTCAAGACTGTTCCTGTGCACGTGAGAATCGATTTCCGACCTTTGGAATCAATTTCTCAAGTCCTCAAATCGATTTCCATTACATGGAAATCGATTTCAACATGTTCAAATCGATTTCCCCAATCGATTTTTGAACAAGGAGAATCGATTCTAGAAATCGATTTCTACAAGGCTAAACCGATTTCCACACCTTGGAAATCGATTCTTGGCCGATTCAAATCGATTTCCATGTGCTGGAAATCGATTTCTGGGTGTCAGATCATGCAGTGGCGGGTTTTCTCCGCTATCGTACCAGTCTAGGTTCTCTAATTGACATATCATTCGAGCCTAAGCTATTTATCACCGATTTGATTAGTCCAACACTCATAAATCATAACCTAAGGGTTCTCAAACTAATCCTTGGTCATCAATCTCACATTGCCTATTTATTTTCTCCCTATAACTATGTTCTGATAGCATAAGGTTAACAAAACACCATATCATGGCATAAACAACATCTTCATCATCATCAATTCACCAACAATCATATAAATCATGAACTCATAGTTATAAACATGTTATAACCTCAAATTATTCATCAATCAATACTCATATAGCCAGAAAACAACATAACAACATTCATAGGCATACGTAGGCATACATAGGGGTATTGGGTTAACCCCTTCATCTTAACCTGTCCCGAAACCCACATATTCATGACCAATTTTATCCCCCTATACCTGGTATGACGATTCACAACCTAAGGGAAAGAGAACAGAGCCAAGTTCTGCTACGGTTCCTTCTTACGGGTTCAGCACTCGATCACGATCGCAACACTGGAAAGCAAAGTCGATCTTTAAGTTAGTGATTGAAAGGGAAAACAAATCTAGGATTAGAAACTCACTTTGGTTTCTAACTTAGGATATTAACTCTAGCAGCAGGGATAGACTAGCCAAACAACGGCGTGTTCTTGAAGAAGAACACCAAAGCAGGATTCGTCCTTTTAGGTTTTCTAGAGCAAGAGATCAGTGAGAGCTCTTAGGGATGAGAAGAGGCAACTTGTGAGTGTAATCAGGTTTAGAAACTAGGTTTAGGCTATACGCTATGTATATATAACTATTAGGGACGTTTTAGGACGAATGGGCCGTACACAGCATAGCCCGGTAACCCAAACGGGTACACAAGCTCTGACACACATGGGAATCGATTCCACAACCATGGAAATTGATTTCAACATTGACCAAATCGATTTTCTTATCAAAGAAATCGATTTTTCCCTTTAAACAATCGATTTCTACTTTCTGGAAATCCATTTCTTCACCTGGAAATGGATTTCCCAAATCGATTTCCCTTTCAGAAAACGTGTTTTTGGCCTCGACACCTGAACAAGACTTGTAGATAATTATCTAAGCTTTCGAACGCATCCAAGATCACCTTAATCGGATGTCTAGAACTCAAGATATGGTCAAAACCGTGAAATAGGTTATTTGAGCTCGAATGGATCGATTATCCTAAAGACTGAACTATTACAACTATGGACTTATGCATCAAAAACAGGCATAAACAACATACACAAACATCTATAATTAATTATTAACACATATAGACATAGAAGTGAAAAGCAGGGTGTTACAATTGTTGACAGAGCTGGGATTTATCAAGGAGAAGGGTGTTTTGCATAGTGATAGTCAGAGTGCGATACATTTGACAAAGAATTCAACATTTCACTCTAGAACAAAGCACATTGATCTTCGTTATCACTTCATCAGGTCTCTGCTTGAGAATGTGGTGCTAACACTAAAGAAGATCCAAGGAAGTAAGAACCTAGCAGATATGTTAACAAAGGTGGTGACTATCGACAAACTGAAGTTGTGCTCAGCTTCAGTGTGCCTGCTAGAGTAACAGACCAAAGAAGACTGTTGCATTGATCGAGGTGTGAAGACAGAATGAAATCATTCTTCAAGTGAGAGATTGTTGGCATAAGCTGTACAACCTAAACACAGAATGAACTAATTTTTGTTGTGAAAAAAAAAAAAAGGCAAACCAATTAGAATTGGTTGGCAAAATGATTGGTAAATAGGAAATTCCTCTTCACCTATAAATAATGCACCCATTAGCAACTTACTATTCATTCCAAACAACAAGAGAGAAAAACCATAGAGAGACAGAAAAAGTTTAGAGAGAAAAGCTTTAATTTCTGGGTGTAATTGAGTTGTGGGTTGTGGGAGATTGTGAGTGTTTTGTAAACACTTTGTATATTTCCCCTTCCAGTAAAACATCTGCAATAGCTCGGAGACGTAGGCATAATTGGCCGAACTCCGTTATCAATTTTGGGTGTTATTCTTCCGCATTTATTTTGCTTTTCACAAATCCGATTCCAAAAAAATTTGCGTAATTTTCCTAACACATTCGTGTGGCTGGAGGCGAAATGGACAACGGCTCTATGTTGGGTCTCACACGGTTTCTAGTTTGCATGGTTACGACGTGGTGGTCCGACTTGGAGACGTTTGGCCACTTGGACAATATTGTGCCGTGAACGTAGCTGGAGAGAAGGACGACATCACAATGATGAGGTGATTGGGTGTCATGGACAATCCTGCGGTGGTGCGAACCTAGCTGATGGCAGAGGCTTTTTCGTGGTAGCTTGGACTAGGATGGGATGATGATGTAGTTTTCAATTAGTGATGACTTTGGTTTTGGTTTTGGGTTGGCAAAATTATAGATTTTTTTTTAAAAAAAAACAAGTGGGTCAACTCGGATCAACCCGGCTCGGACCCGTTTAACTAGTGGGTTAAGTGAACTGGATTAAAACAACCCGTGATAAAAGTGAGCCTAGTTTTCCCAAGCCCACCAGTGAGCCGGACTGGCTCACGGGTTGGAACCCACATTCACAGTTGTACCTATCTTACACCGACACTAACTTGAGTATTGTGATGTTAAACAACTAATCTTTCTCTATAATGCATTCAATCTTCACATTGAGTTGTTTTAGTCTAATTAAGAAACTCAACAACTTATGACAGAATAGTGTATATATATATATATATATGTCAATTTTTTATAGTTTGAGAAATTAATTAATCAATATTTGCTTTTTGCAAGAGCGATAACTAGAAACTACCAAGTAATATTTGTTTTCTATAGGAAGTAAAATTTTAAACTATTTTGTGATGATTCAACAATTTAGTCGGTCACAGTGGGTAAGCTATTTTCTATTTAAGCTCAAACAATCCTTCATACCGTTCAACATCTTTCCCCCTTGTTTGTTACATTTGCTAGTTCATATTTTCTATTTGGTTTTCGAGACATGGCTCTCACAGGTAAAATTACTATTGAACTTGACATTCGCTCATCTGCTGCCAAATTCTTCCACGTCATTGCAAAGCAACTCCATCATGTTCCAAACATCACTGATAGAGTGCACGAGGGCAAGGTGCATAAAGGTGACTGGCATAACATTGGTTCAATTAGACATTGGACTTATGTCATAGGTAATTAAGCCTCCAAATTAGTTTGTAACACTAGACTTCTCATAAACTCTTTGGTATTGATCATAATTATTGCTTGTGAATTTTAGGGACTAGAAATTAGTGATGAATAATTAGGATCATAATTGCTTTAGTGATCGTAATTAAATTTTTTTCATACAATTTTTTTTGTTATTGATCTTACTTTTACTTGTCCAACCAAAGATGGTAAGGTAACACAAGCTAAGGAGAGCTTTGAAGCTGTTGATGAACAAAACAAGTCACTTACAATGAACGTCTTTGATGGAGATGTCAGTAAGCAGTTCAAGCTCTTGAAAGTCACCTTGCAAGTGAATGATAAGGATAATGGTGGTGCTGTTACTAAATGGGGTGTAGAATATGAAAAGATCAACAAGGATATTGCACCTCCATATGGCTACTTGGATTTCTTTAACAAGCTTACTGAAGATGTTGATGCTCATCTTCTCAAGGCATAGTGCCAAGAAATAATAAGAATAATAATAAATAAAGAGGAATGGGTTTGGTTTGGGGTCGTCTTATATATCTAAATAAATAATCAGTGTGAACTTTGAGTTGAAGAATAAATGATGTTTGTTTCTTATACTGATGTCATTTGTATTTAATCATAAAGTGTGTTAAATTACGTGTGAAAGCATCACCGAATATGAATGAACGAATATTCATGCTTAATATTTTTTATGTATTATTTTAAGTTTAAGAATTTTGAGATCAAAATGCTAATGAATTAAACATGAAAAAAGGTGAATAGAATGAAAATAGGGGTGTAATTAGAGAAAACTATCCAAATATTCGTGACTCAACCAATCTATTAACGTATAAATCCAAACCAAATCATCCATTTAGAAAAAAAAATTTGAATTGGATTGATTGAGTTATTATTACAGATGGATGGTTCATCGAAGTTTTTACAACCGATCAGATTGACCAAATTAAAAATGGATTATTTTAGATCCATCAAGTTTTTTTTTCAACCCATTGGACCGCACAAATTAAAAAAAAAAAATTTAGATTCATTCTAAAATTTCTCTTTTATATCTCCCCTTCTCTTCCCATTGTTGTCGGTCGCCACCACCACCGATCGCCGCCAGCCAGTCACTGCCAGCCACCATTAGCGTCACCGCCATTGACTGGCCACCACCGACCGCCATCACCAGATTGTGAAATAAAAAAGGTTAAAAATAAACTTTTAAAATATAATATATTTTTAAAAGGATGAGTCGGATATCCATCCATTAAAAATGTTTGATGAATGAGTTAGATGGTTTTATTAAAGGTCATGGATGATCATAAATGGATTACTGATTTATTTTTAATCATAGATTATAATTTAATCCAAAATCCATCTAAACCATCCATTTTCAACCCTAGTTAAATGAGTTAAACCGAGCATCTGAAGCTCAAGTTTCACCTATGAAAAACATTTGGTCAAGCTTGGTTTATTTTTTTAAAAGGGTCAAATTTAAATTTCGAGCTTAACTTATTTAAAAATATGAAGCTTGAGATTGACTCGTCTAATTCATTTAGTGTTTGATTATTTTTTCCTATATCAAAATTTTGAATTATTTTTAAGTTTTTAATTTAATTTTTAAAAAACATATTTACGAAAGAAGATATAATAAATATAAAAATAAAAATAAAATATAATTTTTTATTCTTAATCCATTACATAAATAATACATAACTCCAATCGTTATTTTTTAGGTAAACGTGAGCTATTAATATTAAGCCTCTATAAAGTTTTATATATTTGGGTCATTTAAATAGTAGAGTCTAACTTCAGTCTTGAATTTATTGCTTTTGTTAAATAAATAAGCTTAATCAAATATTTGATAAATTGAGGTTAGTAATAGTTTAACTCATTTACACAGTAAATAATACAACTTATGGATGGCTTGGCCCCTTATGCCTGGGAGAGGAGAAAAATGAAAGGGGAAAAAAAGGAAGGAAAAGGGTGGATAATATGAGTTTTCATCGTTTGGTTGTTTGGCAAAAGAGAAAAGATAGAAGGGGGAAGGGGGCGGATCCCACGTCCAAACATGATCACCCCATTTTGGGAGGAAAACCAAAGGAGAAAATGAATAGGTGAAAAGACACAACACTTCTGGCCTATTTATTAGGTCTCATTTTTACTTAAGAATATTTATGTCATTTTGTAAATATGTTTTTTCTCTCATTTTATACACAATCAAATAATAGGAGAAAAAATTTTAGTTTTCTTTCATTTCATTTTCTCTCCTACCAAATCAGTAAACAATATGTCATTTTGTGTCATTTTTCATTTCATTTTCTATCTTCTTCCCCTTTCTTTGCTTCCACTCTTTCTTTTCTCTCACTTCGTCGTCACATCTCTTCCTTGTTTATGAAATCATTTTGTTTAACTAAAAAAATTGTGAAAAAAGCGAAATTGTCTCATTTCATTTTTCTTAAGTAATTTTGAATGCAAAAATTAAGTAACATTTTTTTAAATAAACGACTATTTAATTTAAACTATGACATGACACATAATTAATTTCGCTTGAGTTGTTAATGTAACTAACTACTCTTGGATATCTCATTTCAAGTTTAGTATCGATTTCAAAACAGTTACAATAGAGAGAGTTATTAACACTGAAAGTTAATTTTAAGTCTTCCGAGCAAAAATATTATATTATCATCAGTTGATCTAAATAGTTAGAGTCTGTTTGGATTTAGGTTACAAACTAAAGTTTTACCACGGCAAGAAAATCTTGTTTTTCTATTGGCCCGCGGATATTTTGATAGATATTAAAAAAAAAAAAAAAAAAAGAAGAGCTTGTTTTCATATTGGATGTGATTTTAATTATAAAATTATCACTTCAAACTTATTTTTTCTTCACCTAAAGTGAATCTGTACATACTCATAATGTATGTTTGGTATCACGGTGGGAAGCATCAAAATTGCTTTTGTACCTGTCAACATGATTTTAGTAGAAAAATATATGTTTGGTTATACGTTTGGGAAAACAATTTTTCATTCATACTCGATTCTAGAAGAAATAGCTTGGAATAGCTTCTATTTTTAGATTGAAAAATTACATTAAATTTTAGATCAAATTTATTTTTTAAAATAAATATTTAAATATAAATCACTTCATTTTAAAATCAATTATATTCAAATTAATTTTAAAATTAATTTTATCTAAAATTACATTTATCAAATATTCTTTCAACGATACGAGTAGTCAAAAAAAAAAAAAATTAGTCCTCTAAAACTTCACTAGATCATCGGCACAATATCATGGTAAATGACGTAGGGACCACACGTTGATTGGTTTAATATGCAACAGCTACGCTTCATGAGTACGTACGGTACCACAACAAACTTTGCTCTTTGTAGCATATTTTGGCACTCCCCTATACTACTGATATCGGATTTGGATTCTCGGTATTCATCAAATTTATGTATTCATATATTTATTTTTAATTTATGATTAAGATTTCATATATTTATTTTATATTAATATATTTATCCTACATAAAATTTAATCAACGATCAAGATCCTCCTATATTTATAAAGTGACTGCAGGAAATCCATATCCCGATAATGAGACGTCATCCATCCCCACATACACTATCTTTGGTTGGGAGAAGAAATAGAGAGGAGAGAAAAAGGTGAGAAAAAGTACAAGAAGAGAGAAAGATGTGAAAAATAGAATAGATTTGGTGTATTGTTTGATTTAAAAGAAAGAGAGGAGAAATAGAAGAAAGGACAGCGGATTTGTGTATCTCCTTTCATTTGATTGAGAAGAACATGAGAAGAGAGAAATAAAGTATTTTTTAAAAAGATATAAATACCTTAAACTATAATAAACGTATATATAATTTTATAATGTGTGAATTAATCTCCTTTCAAAATTTATTTAATTTTTATTTCAAAATAATTAATAAATTAAATTTCTTAATTAATTTATTTTATTATAAATAATTAAATCAATTTAATTGATTTAAATTAATTTAATTAATTAAAATTATTAGTTTCATATGATTAAATTATTAATTTTTAAAATCAACAGAGGTTGACACATTTGATCGAATCGTCCCCTCACACTCGTTATATTGACTTTTTACCGGATATTACAGTTTAGTATTGAATTTTTAATATTTATTTTTTGGCTTATATATTTTTATTTATTATTTTTTAGTCCTTTAGATCATTATTTCCTTCCTCCCATCATCTTTCTTCATTTTCTGAAACGCAGAAACCTTCAGAGGGATATGCAGGACGACGGCAGCTGCGAGGGCTGGATCTGGGCGATTGGCTCGCGGTGACGAGAACGACGGTTGTGGCATGGCCCGATCTGGGCGACTGTAGCGTGTGGAAACTGGCATGGTTTGCCCAACATCTCAACATCTCTTTGTCGCACAACTCTTTGCCACGCTTCTGGAAGCTAAAAATAAAAAAAGCCCGTAGAGATTAGTAGATGACCCACCATCAACTCCAATGATGGAGGATGTTAGAATCGCATCCCAATCTAATAAATAATGTAACAATACAAAAAAATAAAAAATGTAAGAGCCAATATATCTTTACTATTTTATCATTACATGGTTGGTCTAGTGATAACGAGCTCAGATCTATTAAATAAGTAATCATGGGTTCTATCTGATTCTTGCGTATGGAAAAAATATAATTGGGAGGGGACAATTCTTAAATGTCGTCCAGGTCCCTCGATGGAGATTAATCATTATTTATAATGGTGATACTTCATATAAATAACATGATTATCCAAAAATATTTTTTCTCAAAAAAAAAAACAATTTCGTTTTAGAATAATCATATCTTATTGACTTAGTTAAACCAGTAACATCATCACTCAATAACAAAGGTTATATTTTGTTATTAAAAAAAAAATGTTATATTTAAAAAGTGGATAGAGACACTTCAAAGGATTTAGAGGTAGAATTTAATTATCAGTATTAACAATTAGCTGTAAAAGATTTTATCTACCAAGTTAGTTAATATCATATTTTTTTTTTTATAATCATGATATATGTATGAAATATCTATCATCATTAGCAATAATTAATGTTCATAACAACATAATAAAAACATTAGTATAAGACAATGTCAATTCACTTTATTTACTCATACCCATGTGTCATTGAATTAACCTAATTAATTATAAAACAATGTTAATGCGGGTAGACACTTTGTATCCATCACAAAAAATTGAAATTTTCTTTTCTAAGTGGCATTGACAATTTTAAATAGTTTATTTTGTTTTTACGTTTTAAGCTAATTGAGTACAATAAATTATATAACAAATTATTAATTCTTGTAATTATGTTTTAAGTTGCTAATTGTTATATAGTACAAATTTAGCGAGGTTGGTACATCGAGCAGGTCCTGCATGGAGATAGTGTTCATTGGGCACAACCAATCAAACACTCAATAGTTACTAAAATATCATATATTTTAATTTAATATAAGAATTATCATAGAACTTTATATATTTTATTTTAGGAATTGATTTAAATATTTAATTAATTAATAAAATAGTAATCATTAGTTCTCTCTAACATTCAGTTTAATTTTTGTTTTAATAATTAATTAATTAATTAATTAATATTTTTTCAGCTGTAAGTAACTAATAATTATTTTAAACTTATTTTGTATGAAATAATTTACAACTTATTAAAAACATTAGTATAAAACAATGTCAACTCACTTTATTTACTCATACCCAAATGTGTCTTTGAATTAATTGAAATTTCCTTTTCTAAGTGGCATTGACAATTTTAAATAGTTTTTTTTTTTTTTACGTTTTAAGCTAATTGAGTACAATAAATTCAATAACAAATTATTAATTCTTGTTAATTATGTGTTAAGTTGCTAATTGTTATATAACACAAATTTAGCAAGGTTGGTACATCGAGCAGGTCTTGCATGAACATAATGTTCATTGGGTACAACCAATCAAACACTCAATATTTATTAAAATAATAATTTAAAAAGGTAACAAAATCCTTGATAAACTTTTTATAAAATTATTTTAAGATTTTGATTGATTATATCCAAACTTATTCATACAAGACTTACTCTAGTACATCTCTAACGTGGCGTTTGGTTCATTGAATGTTTTATTACACCAGAAATGAATCTCATTCATAGGAATGTTTCTTTCTCACCTACACGCTTAGGAATAAAGTTTTCCACTTTCATTCACTAATTGTATTTCTAAGCATTTTTTATGTCTGGGAATAGTATTTTAAAACTTGTACCAAACATTAGAAACTTTTATTCCCATGCTTACATTTCAAAAAATATTAAAATAAAACTTGTACCAAATGCTACCTAAATGCCGAATGAACTTGGAAAATTACAAGCACCATAAAATTGGACCAACCTTTGACCTTAAAGGCTTAAACTCTTCCTTTATAAAGAAATATATAATATGACCTTAAATTTAAACCAACCAGTATTTCATGTATGGGTATTTTAAAATTTAGACTAAATTTAAATAATACATACTGAAAACTATTTAAAATTATTAAATTTAAATGCTTGATTAATTTATTTAAATATAATTTTAAAAAATTTAAACAGACATATATTTAATTTTAATAAAGTTATATATAAAAATATATTTTTTGTAACCATGACATAGGTACGAAGTATCCACCACCGTT
Source organism: Ammopiptanthus mongolicus (assembly GCA_039655645.1). Classification (NCBI taxonomy): domain Eukaryota; kingdom Viridiplantae; phylum Streptophyta; class Magnoliopsida; order Fabales; family Fabaceae; genus Ammopiptanthus; species Ammopiptanthus mongolicus. The sequence continues at coordinate 23,709,710 of CM077346.1, read as the reverse complement.
AGCAGTGACTAATCTAAGTCGAGGAACCTGTTGGGCACACAAGATGGGTTCTCTCCTCCCAACCAGATTTGGATGTTACTTTTTAGACCACAAATTTTTAATACACTACAAAATTTTTTTTTAGAATTGAATATCCCCAAATACCCCCATTATATCCTTCCCTCTCCTTTATATATCCACATGAATTTTCATAACCTTCCCCAAAATAAGCTTCCGAATCTTACACACATTAAACATTCCTGACATATGTTTCCGGAAACTTAATTATGATTCACTTTTTCCATTTAGTTCTTCTTATTTCAATGGCTTCAATGACAAAACTTTGATTAATGACAAGTTTTAAAGTTGCATACAATGCCGAGCGAAAGAAGCCAAATTGGAAGTGGCCATAGCTTTATGCTCTCGTTCTCAAATTCGAACGTGAATGATGTTTAGTTAAAATAGGGCAAATCTACTCATCCTAAATATATGTTGCCTACATAGCCAGAGTTAGAAAACCCTACCAATTTTGATCTGAATT